>JASDQU010370684.1:99627-119395 GCA_032191745.1 Picea mariana | reverse complement strand
TACATAGTGTACCTAGCAATTCACATTACTATGAGAATGTAAGTGGATTGGAAAAGAGTTGAAGGGCATATAAAATTTTGATGGTATGTTTGATGCAGTTGACCAAGTAGAGGAATATATTGTTCCCACATAGAGGATTGCAACATTGAATATTTATTTAGTGGAAACCCCATCATGATGGTGGAAAACACATAAGCATATTTTGATTTCTGGGAAGTTACGACATAGGTTGATTAAAGATCCACTTCCTATTGAACCTAAGGGTCTTACCAATATATGACAAGTCTAGTCCTGCTAACCTATCTTTGTAGTTTGGTGAAACCTTTGACCAACATGGAGATGTGAATAGTTGTGAAAAAAATTGGATGGCATAATATGTTCTACTCAACAATGGTGCATAGATTTGTGCACACCTTGGAGTCATTAAAGAGGAACTAGTACTTGTAGATAAAAATGTGATAGTAGATGCATTATTAGCTAGATATATGAGAAATATTTTTCACTACTTTCCAACTCTGTGGGATGAAGAAACCATATCTAGGGGTACTTTAATTCATTCAATGTCACTTGTAGATGGAGCATCCACAATTCCTAACTGTAGATTTTGTAGAGGGGAACCTTGCAAAGGGTAATTGTCTGGACATGAAAGTTGATCCTGCCAATTTAAAACACATAGAGGAGCTATGGCATATATGGTTTGATTAAACAAAAGGTCACCACATTGTTCAAGATAAAGGTGATACTAGCAATCCAATGTATTATCATGAGCCATTGTAGATGAAACAAGTTAATATTATGACCAAAGATAAGCCAAAACTTATAGTGATAGACGATTATTGGGATGAGAACAAACTCATATAGATTATATATATGCTATGTGAATACAAATATCTATTTTTGTAGAGTTTTATTGAAATTATATGTGTTGTGGTTGAATGATAAAGAAACGACTATACATAATGATCTGGCACTGCAAAGAACATGTCAAATAGGAAATCGATAAGATATTGAATTTAGGGTTGATCTTTCCTATTGGCAAGTCTTATTGGATCAATATATTTTTGATATAGGGAAAAAAGATAGGTGGAATCCATGTGTGTGTTAATTTCTGTTGACTTGATGAGGCTTGTGTAGACAATCCCTTCCCAACATCATTTAGTGTGAGATGTTGGAGAAGGTCACTAGAAATGAGGTATATTCATTCACAGATTCTTTCTGAGGTTATCATCAGATCCACATTGCTAAGGAGGATAAGAAGAAAACTACATCCACTACTGAGTGGGGGTTGTATTCTTATGACATGTTGGATGTAGGCCATCTTTGAGGGAAAAACATGATGTGGGAGGCGAATGCACATGCAGAAGGATCAACACGTTTAAGGAAGACACACATGTAGGAAAAGAAACACATGTAAAAGAAACACACATGTAGAAGAGGAAGGCATGCAAGGCATACATGCAAGAATACCTAGCCAGGATAGGGTTATGGTTTTGATAAGATAATGTAATGGTTGATAAGCCGAAAATATGTATAAATAGGTACCTAGGAGGTCTAGGTAGGGGGTTGGTTGGTTGGGTTTGATTCTATTACTCTCGGTTAGGAGTTCTGTTGTTCTGAGGTTCAGAGTAGGAGTTCATGTTGATTGCCATTGTATCATATTGTTACTCTGATCTATTTTTGTAAGATATTGAGCTGAGGAGAGGGATGAAGGTAGATATTGAGGGTTAGATCAAAGGCTGAGGAGATTGGTGCGATCCAGTCTGCCTCATTGTAAGATATCGACCTATTTTGATGAAGAGTTGTAATGCGCACGATGCAATAGTTTGGACCAAAGATAATAGAATATCAGAATAGCCAAATCATTGTGGACGTAGCCCAAGAGGGGTGAACCAAGGTAGACCATGTGTTATGTGACTGAATGTTATGTATCTTCTTGATGATGATGATTAGATGTTAGATAAATGAATGAATGAATTAGTTATATCTGATATCTCACATGCACGAGTAAGAATAACAATACAATAAATCTATATGTATGATCTAGTAAATGAATGAAGATCACAGACGATGCAATCATAGATCCCCACTCATTCCCAGGCTGCAAGCATCTGAGCATTGCAACCACCCATAAGAAATATCTCAGGTGAGATTGCTGAGTGCATCTTGTGTGCTGTGTTTCTTTCTGGGTTACCAAAAGGGCCAATAGTTTTTAAGAAGGGTTTTTTTGGAAACCAAATAAGGACCTGAACTTGGGTCTGACAGAGAATGATAGCCATGACAAAGTATAAAACCAACACATGATTATGTTGCCGACTGGAATAGAAAGGGATTGAGTGAATGAAATCTGCTGAAGAGTCATGAAGATTTGATGACACAACATTAAAAAAATGAGAATATAAAAGGGGATGTTGAGACCATGGAACCCAACAAAGGAAGATATCGAGAGCTGGTTGAAAAAAAAGGATCTGGAATTTGCGCAGAAAGATAAAAAAAACCTGAAGTTAACACCACACAAATATTTGGACAAGTACGTATTCGATGACTTGCATGAAGTGTTTTTCTATGATTTACCACATGTGTTGCAGGAGCGGATGTTGAGGTTGAAAGACAACCACCCTACAAATAGGATCTGATAGCTAGAATGGAATTCTGCTGAGATCGCACAGTTACAACAAGTTGACAATAAGTTAGAGCGTGTAGTAGATTTCTGGTTAGACAACATTGTTGCAGGATTTATCACAAAATTTGCAGTAGATACTGCAAATTCTTACAACGCAACAGAGAACGAGTTCCTGAAGGGAACTCGAGGTAGGTATATCAGATCAATGTACACTTTCATCAAGATGTTACTGTATAACAAAGGTGTAATGGCAATGGCCTCAGACAACTAAACTTCCCTATGTGCATGGGGGAAGGGGGGAATCACTAAAAAGAGACAGGGAAATGGAGGAAGAGATGGATACAGGAAATAAAGAGGAGGCCTTGGATCCAATCATGATGGAGGAAGACCAAATCAAGAAGATCATGGGAACAACTAGAAGAACGCAGAGTGGAGTACCCTACCAATATAATATAAACAATAAGAAGATATCCATAGCCGCGAGGGAAGGCTTGGAAAGTGATGAAGAAGATGTAGAGGATCTTTGGGATGTGGAGAAAATTGAGGAAATATTATGTGCAACATATGAAATGAAGACATGAGGTCAAAGAGAAGAAACTGAAGAAAAACCTTCTATCCATATCAGTGTTAGTGTGGGACCCATAAACCCATGTGCGACTAATACACCAAAAATAATACCCTCGTTTAGACAACCAAATTTCAGTGGAAGAAACGTAGGAGGAAGTACATCTAGACATGGAACAACAACTGGGGGATCCAGTTCAGGAAGCAATAGTCAAGAATCTACACTACACAGAGGTAGTAGTTCAACATTCAATATGTTAGGACATGATCCCACCACCAGGTTACCAGAATTCAAGGGAGAGGCGTCGGAGGACCCTGAGAAACAATTGTTTATCTATGAAAAAATATGGGAAACAAAGCAGATCACAGATGATGATACCAAACTTTCACAATTAGCCATCACTCTAAGAGACCATGCACTGGATTAGTACATGAGCTTAGCTACAAACAGTCCACTAGGAACAACCATAATGATTGGGGATATCAATAATATGTTGATAAATGAATTCCAAAAGCCTATCTCAGAGGATGAATACATGAATGAGATGAGAGAGATCAGGCAAAAACCAAGAGAATCTATCTGGGATATAGAACAAAGATTCAAATGATTGAATGGAAAGCTGAAGTGTGTCATGATATATATGCAACATAGGCATCTGTTTGTCAATTCACTGCTACCACATTTGAAATACCCCTTGAGATAGTAGAAGTTTCAGACCTAGGAAGAGGCTTTGCAAGAAACCTTGCAACTAGAAGAGAACCAATATCAGAAGATAGATCTAGCAATAGAGGAGCTTAAGGAAGACCTAAAAAATCTAACATTTAAATTAAACCAAAACATGAGTAAGGAAAAAAGAGAAGTTGTTTGGTGTACCACATGTAGAACAGAGGGGCACCACAAGAATGAATGCCCAACATTCGCGTAGTACATGGAAACGAGATTGCCAAACCCTTTTCCCTCAAGAGGAAAATGGTGTAAGACACAGGGGCATGATCCATATCACTTCCCAATGATGCAAAAATACTAGACAGTGCCTAAGAGTTCATATTGGAACTTTTGAAAGTCAGTAGGCCATGACGACAAATATTGCAGGACAATGGATTTGATGAGGGAAAGAACATCAAACACATATAGGGTGCAGGAAGAGATGATGATAGGGAAATATGTGCCATAGTTTAACCAAGTACCAACCCCATATAACACCATGCCAAAACAATATAACACTGTGTAGCTACAGTACAATACCACACATCCACAATATAATCCCACACAGTATAACCATGTGCCATAATACAACTCACCATGAGGAGATCAAGCTAGATACAGGGACGAAGGACGAGGTAGATGAGGCTTTGGAAGAGGAATAGGACTGGTGGTATTCCATAACTGTCAACAACCAGGAAACTATGCAAGAGAATGTCCACTTCCACCTGTGACATGTATGTATTGTTGTGCATCTGACCATGAAACAAAATATTGTCTGACAATTTTGGGGAAGATCCAGGAAAAGAGAAATCAAAACAATCAGAATGTTCAATATATTTCTACAGAAGAAAGGGATGATGGAAGAAATATCAACATAGTTACACACGGAGGATCTAAGACATGAGATGACATAGTAAGACATGATCCAACACAACACCAATGGGTAAAGAAGAGCACTGAACCACATAAGCAGTTTGATGTGCAGAACAAAAATGAGATATTTAAGAAAGCCAGAAAATAATTCTTGAAGCCATGCATTGCATCTACATCAACTACATATAATACTCAAGATGTACCAACGTATGCGACGCCTTCATCACTAGATCACACTGATGAATCACAACCTATAGGAAAATTAAGTACCATAATGGATATTTTGCAATCCTTTGTTAAACTACTAAATGACCCATCATCTATTAAAGTGTTACAAAATATGTTAGAAATATATAGCATAGAAGTAGAGGGAAATCTCGAAAAAAAAACAGTTAATCATTTGCATACGAGGAGGACAACAAATAGAGAATTCAGATTGAATGCAAACATTGGAGATTTCAACCTGGGGGATATCATACTAGATTTAGGCTCCGAAGTGAACGTACTAACCAAGAAGAAATGGAAATTTATGTGAGAGACCACATAAGGATATTTACCCATTTAGCTGAAACTAGAAAATCAACACAGGGTTCTGCCAATTGGAAGGTTAAAGGATGTGACAGTAGATCGGGATGGATTGCGCACTAAAGCTGATTTCAAATTAATAGAAATAGTGAATGGAACAACACATTATCCAACATTACTTGGCTTGGATTGGGAATGTGATAATCAGGCCATAATAAATCTAAAGAAGAGGAAGATGGATTTTGATTCAGTAGAATACATAGTCATTGCGCCATTAGATGCATCAGAAGGAGAAAGGTTTGTAGAACCCACTTGTTTAGACATGGAGGAAATTAACCAGTTATACAGAACCACTGCGCAAGAAGAATATTATGTGAATCCAACTTTGGATGGGGTACTCAGTTAGAGAAGTATCACATCATGCACACCAGACTCAGATACAGAGTTGGAGAATTGGCAACAGAGATTACATGAAGTCTCCATAAGAAGGTGCGCAAGAATAGACCACACAGTAAGATGGGTAGGTACAGAGATAAGAGAACCTCCCATCTTTTATGGGGTGAATGAATTAGAGGAGTTCCTCAAAATATACAAATATGAATTGTTTGAAAATTAGAGGCTCTTAAACTAGACATAACACTCAATAAACACCTGCAATATGGTGGGGTGCACACAAAGAGACAATAAAGGACTGGTACCAATGTAAACGATTACTATGCATCAGATTTGGCGTAGAACAGGGAAGCAACCAACTGCAGAGATATGAAAGATAGGGGACACCAATAGAACACATAGAGAAGTGAAGAACACTATGGAGAATGAAACCACTAGAAGAATGGCCTAATCACTTTATTCACACACTGGAAGGGATTCCAACAAATTGGTATGTACACCCGAAACTAAACAGAGGCATTGCAGAATGGACAATGTTACTACAGAATTTTACAGTCACTTTCTCATTTGAGCATGATAACTCCAACATATATTCAACACTCAAAAACATCAGAGGGGTAATATTCATTCAAGAAACATAGGTTGAACTCCTAACAGATTATCAACATCAGAACAAACATATAGTGAAAGAACTACTATCATGCTACCATGTGCATGAAGAAGCACTAGATGAAGATGACCCGCACAACATTTAGATTACAGAAGTTGAAGGTGAAAGAGGGGTGGAAGGTCCACCTCTAGAATAAAAAGTGTTTGCTGCACTGATCAAGGTGAAGAAAGTCAACATTGGGACAACTGAGAATTCCCAAAATGGCCAACATTGGAGACTACTAGGATGAGCAAACAATAGAAATCATAAAAGAGTTACTACGCGAGTACAATGACCTGTTCCCAACAATATTTACAGAGATGAAAGTCATAACAAGAGAGCTACGAGAGATGAAGATACCTCTCAAATACTAGGCTAGATCAGTCAGACAACAACCATATAGACTGAACCCAATATATAATAAAAACAGAAAAGAAGAAATTGACAGAATGTTGGAGGTTGGAATCATAGAACCAGAGGAGGAATTTGAATGGATAAGACCTATGGTAGTTCAGGAGAAGAAGAAGGGAGGGATAAGGATGTGTTTCGATATGAGGAATATGAAGGATGATTGCCTACATGACTGTTTCCCTACCCCTTTCACAGATGAGGTATTAGAGAATGTAGGAGGACAAGAAGCATACTCATTCACAGATGGATTCTTAGGCTACCATCAGATCAAGATAGCCCAGAAGACAAGTTCAAGAACACTTTTGCGATAGAATGGGGATCCTACGAGTACACAGTCATGCCTTTTGGACTGAAGAATGCACCAACAATATTCTCAAGAGTAGTCATAGATGCATTCAAAGAATTCATCCACCAGTTTTTAGAGGTATATCTAGATGATTGGAGAATCTACATTCTGTTGAAAGACCATGTAGAGGTATTAAGGATGATGTTGGAAAGATGCAGACAATGTTTGATATCATTAAATATTAATAAGTGGATATTTGGGACACATTTTGGGATACTATTGGGCCATATAGTGTGCAAACAAGGCTTGCTAGTAGATCCTACCAAGATCGCAGTGATTGTCAATTTACCACTACTAAAATTAGTACATCAGTTGAGAGCAACATTGGGACACACATGCTACTACATGAAATTCATAAAGGGGTATGCATAGATTACTGTGCCGATGGAGAAACTGTTGAGGAAAGATAGTAAATTTCAGTGGAATGAGGACTGTCAGCAAGGGTTGGACACTCTAAAAGAGCAGATGGTAACAAAACCAATACCAGTATTATCATATTGGGAAAATACATTTCATGTGAATTTAGATGCATCAATGATAGTACTTGGAGCTATTTTGACGCAGCAAGGAGAAAGAGAGCTAGACCATCCTATAACATTTGCAAGCAGAAAATTTTCAGAGTTAGAGAAGAACTACAATACTACAGAAAGATAAGGCTTAGCAATGGTATATGCATTGCATAATTTTAGACACTATCTACTTGGGAAACACTTTAAAATGTTCACAGATCATTCTGCCCTCAAATATCTAGTCAATAAGCCAGTGTTGGGGGGGAGGATTTGTAGATGGTTACTGCTATTTCAGGAATTTGAATTTCAAGTGATAGTCAAACCAGGGAAGTTGAATGCAGGACCTGATCACCTGTCAAGGATCACTAATGGAGAGGAACCTATGAATTTAGAGGACAACTTCCCTGATGCAAAATTGTTTTTAGTCCAAGTAGCCGATGAATATTTTACTGACATCATTCAATACTTGAGTACATAGACCATGCCACAAGAATTAAACACTGCGCAGAGGAAAAATATGGTAGTCAGAGCTGCAGACTATCAATTGATTGCAGGACACTTGTACAATATGGGTGTATACAACATCTTGAGAAGATGTGTACTAGAACATGAAAGACTTAGGATTTTAGCAGAGGCCGATGAAGGAATAGCTGGAGGACATTATGCAAGAAAAGATACCACGTATAAGGTATTGCACACATGATTATGGTGGACGACCATTCACAAAGATGCAAAGGACTATTGCCAGAAATGTAATGTATGTCAGAGGGTTGGAAAACCTAATAGACGAGACGAGATTTTGTGGGACCAATTAATCCACCAACAAAGAGGTCAGGAGAAAGGTCTATCATTACCACGACAGAGTACTTAATGATATGGGGGGAAGCAACACCAATAAAAGATTGCAGCACAAAGAAAACAACACACTTCCTGTTTGATCAAGTGATCACTAGATTTGGATGCCTAAGGATTTTGATGAGTGACCAAGGAACTCACTTCATTAACAACACTATCAAGGCTATGACTGAGGAGTTTGATGTCTATCATCAAAAGAGTACACCATATCACCCTCAAGTAAATGGAACAATGGAACCCTTTAATAAGATTATAGAGAATGCACTGACAAAGATCTGCAATGTCAATAAGGATGATTAGGACTTGAAGATACCAAAAATACTATGGGCATACATGACTACATGAAAAAATTTGACAGGGCACACACCATTCAGGTTGGTGTATGGACAAGAAGCAGTGGTGCCATTAGAATTTTTGGTACCTAGTCTATGCGTAGCAGCAATCACTAACATGACTGAACAAGGCACAATACAAAAAAGGCTAAGTCAACTGATGCTGATGGAAGAAGATATGATTCTAACAAGATTTCACCAAGAAGTATAGAAAGAAAGGGAAAAATCTCGGCATGACAAACACATTAAAAGGAAGAGTTTTAAGGAAGGAGACCTAGTCTTGGTGTATGACAATAAATTTCTTCAACAACTAGGAAAATTCAGAATGCATTGGTTGGGACCATATGAAGTGAAGACTGTCACAGATGGGGGAGCTATACAATTGAAAGATTTAGGAGGTACATAACTCAAAGGAATGATCAATGGGATTCGAATGAAGATGTATAGGGACAATTGACCTCCTATTACTTATATAACACAGTGATGTAAACAGATAGAAAAAAGAAAGAAAAATAGAAACAATTCAACACATATGGAGGGCCTCAATAGAATAGAAATGGGCAGACAGAACAAGGCATTGCAAGAAAACCAGTGTTCAAAGACACGACGTGCAAAAGAATGCTTAATGGGTAAAAAGGTACCGTGCGTAAGAAACATAAAAAAAGGGGAAAAGTGACAAGTATCGGTGCGACATAACTATCATTTCCCTGTCCCACTATAAAGTCAGAAAGAGGGGGGAAACTGACCCATTGTGACTTTTGTTAAGGAGAAAAACAATGAGTCGCGCAGAAGAGCGATAGAGTGTGGAATTTCACTAACATCCATAGAGTTGAGAGCTATAGTTTAAATTTAACCACCATGTCGCCACCTCGGGTTGGAGCACCAAGAAGAACTGGATGAAGCACCCAGAGTAGCACACGGGGACAACAAGGCAGAACTAGTGATATGACAACAGTGGTGGATGTGGACGAAATCCACATGCCGGAATAAGAGAAAACCACATTACATGTGGAGGAGGAGAAAGAACTTGCACAAGAGACCGAGTAGTTGGTAGAGGACACCGAGTAGATAGAATCCGATGTGTCTAAGGGAAAAGGGCCATATAAAGAAAAATCGACCATGGATTCCATGTAGCAGGGCCTTGAGCCAGAACTAGAGAAGGAAACATAGAAAGAGGGGGGAGTATCGCCCCCACAAGGGAAAAATAAGCTGAGAGTAGAAAGCAATACACAGGGCGTGCAACACACTCATACATAGCTAAGTATAGTAATGCTGAAAATTCCCATTGAAGTGAAAACTAGGGCTAACATGGTAGGAGGAGTCGATGGCCTTAAATACTCCAACCATAATGTCTTGGATGCCACAGTTAAGGAGAAAAACAATGAGTCGCGCAGAAGAGCGATAGAGTGTGGAATTTCACTAACATCCATAGAGTTGAGAGCTATAGTTTAAATTTAACCACCATGTCGCCACCTCGGGTTGGAGCACCAAGAAGAACTGGATGAAGCACCCAGAGTAGCACACGGGGACAACAAGGCAGAACTAGTGATATGACAACAGTGGTGGATGTGGACGAAATCCACATGCCGGAATAAGAGAAAACCACATTACATGTGGAGGAGGAGAAAGAACTTGCACAAGAGACCGAGTAGTTGGTAGAGGACACCGAGTAGATAGAATCCGATGTGTCTAAGGGAAAAGGGCCATATAAAGAAAAATCGACCATGGATTCCATGTAGCAGGGCCTTGAGCCAGAACTAGAGAAGGAAACATAGAAAGAGGGGGGAGTATCGCCCCCACAAGGGAAAAATAAGCTGAGAGTAGAAAGCAATACACAGGGCGTGCAACACACTCATACATAGCTAAGTATAGTAATGCTGAAAATTCCCATTGAAGTGAAAACTAGGGCTAACATGGTAGGAGGAGTCGATGGCCTTAAATACTCCAACCATAATGTCTTGGATGCCACAAAGTTCCCAAATTTGGCAGCATAGAGATACCTAGAGAGAAGGGGAGAGGGCCCATCAAACGTGCCACTGTTGGAGCCTACACAGTTGATCTTGGGCCTGTACAACATAGGTATCATGAATCTCTTAGACATACTGCACTTCAGGCATGGGAAATACATAAATGGATGTGTTAAAAAGTTTCTAGAAAGGGTGCATGGAGGAATCCTATGGATGGACATGCCAATACCAATCAATGTTTACCTCATCGTAGAGATTACAGGGCTACCCACAGATGGGGAGAAGCTAGAGCAATTCCTAGAAGACAAGACTAGGGAAAAAGCCATCTTCGATGAGATTAAAGAAAAGTATGGCAGAGAGAGGGGGAATAGAGGAATCATGATCAATGACATCAATGATCATGTGACTCAATTTGCAACCAGATTGATTGGTTGAAAATTAATGCACAAGTGCCGAAAAGAAGAAGTGCCCATAGGAGTAGTAGCAGCTATGGCGAAATGTGCAAAGGGGAGCTCGATGAGCTGGGCCCCATATCTACTCAGCTAATTCCTAGAATATTGTAAGGATGTGCAAGACTGGGGCTCTGAGTTCCACTAATCATGGTTACTCATCCTCATTGCACTCATGGGATGGCATGAACCAACATATACGATGTTCCTGACAAGGAAAGACAAATGTGGTGCAACGCGCTACACATCGTTGTGAAGCACAACATATCCCAAGGTAAAGAAAGTCAACAATGAAATTTTCACGCAGTACTTAATAGAGATTCAGAACAACGTGGTAGATACATGGAGGATGTCACCAGAAAATGTCCAGAAGTATGGACAGATAGAGATTTTCAATGCATCACATCACATCATGTAGCTACAGGAAAACAAGGACCCAACCAAGGAGTGGTTGCTATTGAAGTACTGTGTGATGATGCATGACATTCACATGGAGGTCTAAGAGTGACATGATGAGTGGAAAGTACCATATATTTCAAGAGCAACACCAATAGTACAAGTCTATATGCAGGGTAGCACAATCCTCGTGCATCAGATAAGAAGGAATGACACTAGCCTGAAAAACAAAACAACAATAGGTATAGCGGGGGAAAACAACTCAATTAGAAAGAAGACTATGACACAAAAGAAGTCACATCGTGGTCCTACACAAGGTCCACAACCTATAGAGCATGCATAAGAAGGACCAACAACACATGTGAGTGCAGAGGAAGTGCAAAAAATGATACAAGATGTAACCATGGATGAATAAGTTGAGCAGGATACTGACATGGATAAACATATGCCAGAATCCTCTAAACAACCAGACACCCAAAGAAAGAGAACAACAGAGCAAGTAAGTGGCTCCGGGAAGAAACAAAATGACCACAGGAAACAAATGGAAACATCACTGACATAAGATGATGTAGAGATGATAGCCACGATAGTGGAAGATCGACTGTCATAAGTATGGGAAAATGCGAAAAACCATCGAGCTTCAATTTTGGAACAGTTACAGGATGTAAAAAAATGCACTAGAATAGTTGAGGATCAAGGTGGAAAAACAAGAAAAGGAGAAACTGACGCTAGTAAGATAAGGATCACCTGTTGGAGAAATAATACAAATTACAGTGCAGGGAAGTGCTAACTTTATCATAACACCAGATATGATGTTCATCGATGAGGAAACAATGTAGAAGCCCGTGAAGGATATCGAAACATTAGAATTGGCGATGCCCAAGATACCAACAAAGGCACTGTATAAGTTACATGTTAGCATCACGTAAGAGATTGAGTCCAGAGAAAGGTTTGACGTGACGAATCTACAAATAGTCCAAGAAGAAAATATGGTGCCCAAGGAAGCCATCAACTAGGAAGGGAAAAATAAAGAGATAGTGCAACAAAACGTGGACCAGATGGAGACCTAGATAAGCACAATATTTCAAGCTATGTCAAATGACAAAGTATCAGAGGAATCATATTCAGAGGGGAAGATAAAAAATATAACACATACTCTACAATAATATAAAGAGAAGATCAAGGAAATGGAGGAGTGCATAGTACCTATGACTCCCCTAGCAGTATGAGAGAAATGAGAGCAAGACATGACAACTGCTGCAGAAAAAATCATGCAGAACATACATAGAGTGGTAGAACTACTAGAGAAGAGCGACCAACTATGGAACCAACTATTAAAGATGAGAGCCTACAAGACATGCAAGGAAAGGAAGATAAATTGCATGTAGCAATGGCATATGTCAAGCATCGACAAAGGACAATGTCACTGCCAGAGAAGGTTAAGACAACCGCAAAAATAAAGAACCTTTAGGCAGAAGAAAAATTGGTGTAGGCATAGAAAATCGCACGACAGGATCTGTTGGAGCCCTTATAGGAAAAGGAAGAACAATTGGTCATGGAAATCGACGTAGCGAAATCATGCCTCAAACAGATAGGATTGGAGGGGGGCGATATCTTAAGACTGCTAGTCACTGCACAGGTAGTCGAAGCCATGTCAAAAAAGAGTAGCTAGGCTCAGGAGAAGTGCCAACATATAGTAGATATGTATGAAGCACTGACACAAGCAGTGGCAGACACGGGAGTTAGGTGGTGACTCGGGTCAAGTCATGTTGTTAGTGTTTGGGGCCTATTGGGAGTAGGCCAACTTTGAGGGAAAATCACAACATGGGAGGTAGATGCGCATGCAGAAGGATCAACACGTGTAAGGTAGACACACATGATAGAAAAACAACATGTGTAAAACAAACATGCATGCAAAAGAGGAAGGCATGCGAGGCACACATGCAATAAGACCTAGCCATGATACAATTAGGGTTTTGGTAAGAGACTGTAATGGTTTGCAAGTTGAAAATATGTATAAATAGGTGCCTAGGAGGTGTAGGTAGGGGGTTGGTTGGTTGGGTTGGTTGGTTGGGCTTGATTCAATTATTCTCGGTTAGGAGTTCTGTTGTTCTGAGGTTCAGAGTAGGAGGTCATGTTGATTGTCATTATATCATACTGTTAATCCAATCTATTTTTGTAAGTTGTTGAGCTGAGGAGAGGGATGTAGGTATATATTGAAGGTTAGATCGCATGCCGAGGAGCCTAGTGCGATCTATTCCACCTCATTATAAGATGTTGACTTGTTTTGATGAAGAGTTGTAATGCATGCGATGCTATAGTTTGGACCAAAGATAATAGAATATCAGAATAGCCAAATCATTGTGGATGTAGCCCAGGAGGGGTGAACCACAATAGACCATGTGTTGTGTGACTAGATGTTATGTATCTTCTTGATGTTGATGATTAGATGTTAGATAAATGAATGAATGAATTAGTTAGATCTAATATCTCACATGCATGAGTAAGAATAACAATATAATAAATCTAGATGTATGAGCTAGTAAATGAATGAATATCACAGAGGGTGCAATCACATATCCCCGCTCATTGCCAGGCTGCAAGCATCTAAGCCTTGCAATCACCCATAAGAACTATCTTAGGTGAGACTGCGCATTGCATCTTGTGCGTTGTGTTGCCTTCTGGGTTACCAGGAGGGCCAATAGTTTTTAATAAAGGATTTGTTGGAAACCAAAGTAGGACCTGAACCTGGGTCAACCCAAGAATGATAGCCAGGACGAAGTAGAAAACCAACAAATGGTTTTGTTTCCTTATGGGTTAGAAGGAGGGCCAATAGTTTTTAAGAAGGGCTTTGTTGGAAACCAAAAAAAGACCTAAACCTAGTTCAACCCAAGAATGATAGCCACGACGAAGTAGAAAACCAACATGACACAATGCCCTTTTGACTGAAGAATTCCCTTGCGGTTTTTTCTACAGTGGTTGTTGTGGCCTTCTAGGAATATATTCACATATTCATTGAAGTATATTTGGATGACTAGACGATCTACATATTTCTCAAGGATCATTCTACAAAGCTATGATGCATGCTATATAGTTTTATTTGTGGTTAAATATAAATAAGTGCATATTCTGTACCTAATTCGACATTTTTCTAGGACATTTAATGTGTAAGGAAGGGTTGTTTGTTGATCCTTCCAATATTGTAGTCATTTATAACTTGCCTACACTCGGTAAATGTCAACACTATGGTGTACTTTGGGACATATTGAGTATCATAAATGATTTATTGGAGGCCATACATAGTTAACAACATTGATTGGAGACTTGTTGTGAAAAGGGGTACCATTTGTTTGGAGAACAATCTGTGAGGTAGGTTTCATAGAATTGAAACAAAGGATGGTCACAATTTTGATCCTTGTGTTTATGAACCAGAGTAAATTTTTTATGCATTGCACGTGGAATCCTTTCAGATCACACTAGGTAAAGTACTCACATAAGCAGGAGAAGGAACACTTGATCACTTGGTGTACTTTGCAAGAAATAAATTATGAAAGTTTGAGTGGAATTACACCACCAAAAAACATAAAGGATTGGAAATGGTTTATGCGCTCCAAAAATTCTAAATTTACCTACTTAGTCATGATCCATTTAATTTTTTCTTGGACCTCTCAACATTGAAGCATTTGCTAAACAAGCCCATATTGGAAGGGAAGATATTCCATTGGTTGTTGTTATTTCAAGAGTTTTATTTTGAATTAATCATGAAGTCAAGAAAGAAGATTCATGGGCCGAATCATCTTGCTCTGCTACAACATGGAGAAAATGTAGGGATAGTTGATGAAATACTTGATGCCAATCTATTTCATGTGGAGGTCATTCTAGAGTTCTTCATTGATATCATTGTATTCCTCAGTACATAATTGATCACTGAGGAATATGATTGAAGATAGAACTAAAATTAGTGATATACATGGAAAATTACCATTTAATCATAGGACACTTGTATAAGTTGGCTACAAGTGGTATTTTACAAGGGTGAATGATGGATCATGAAAAGTCAACAGTTATTTGGGAGGCACATGATGGCCAATGAAATGGTCGCTATGGGGTAAAGAGAACCACATGGAAATTTTTTCATGTAGAACTATGACGGCCAATTATATATATAGATGTTGTAGAGTGTGCCAAGTAATGTGATGTTTTCCAATGTGTGGGATGACCCTTTGTGAGATATGAAATGTCACTATAAATCATTGTGGTTAGGGATGCATTCCAATATTGGGTAGGGATTTATTGGTCCCATCAATTCATTATCACACTATTTAGGGGCTCAGTATATTATCATGGCTACATATTATCTAACACATTGGGTATAAGTTATGCTTACTAGGGATTTCTCAATGGATACCACTAGAAAATTTGTTTTTTATCATTATTCCATACGATTTGAATACCCACGTAACCTCATTAGAAACCAGAGTCACTATTTTATTGGAGGAGTGGTGGCTACATTAGTGAAAGAGTTCATGAAACATCATCACAAAATGACACTATACCACCCACAAGACAATGCAACACCAAAAGTATTCAAGAAGATCTTGGAATGAAGATTAACCAAGTTGTGCTTAGTCAATCACTATGATTTGAATGAGAGGATCCCTAATGTTTTATGGAAATACCGTACTACCTTGTAAAACCCTAAAAACTCACATGCCATATAATTTGGTATATGGTATGGAGGTGAATATGCTACTTGGATATTTGATACCAAGCCTACAAGTGTCCCTAACAAAGTAGATTTCATACATGCAAAAATTGTAGGAGAAGTTATTCATGTTAGTACAATTGGAAGAACAAGGGTTTTGGATAGGTACCATCAAATTGTTTAGAAATGGAATCAAAAGTATAGTCATGAACATCACATCTAAAAAAATAGTTTGTGTAGGGAGATTTGGTGTTTTTGTATGAAAGTAAATTCTAGAAGCACCCATGGAAACTTAAAATGCATTGGTAAGGACCATATAGGGCGGTGCAGATCGAAATTGAGGGTGCAATATAGATTGCACATATTGATGGATAGTGAAAAAAGTGATGGGTGAATGATGGATTTTGAAACCATATGTGACCCCAATCCCATAGAACCACCTTGATCTTTTGGGGGGAAGGGGTGGACTTAGCTTGCCATAGTAGAACTTATTTTTTTCATTTATTTTCAACAATTCATTTTTTGCAAGTTTAAATTCCAACAAGTTTAAATTTTAATTATTTTTTACAATTTTTTGTATCTTTATAGGTCTAGGAACAATACAATATAATAGATCTACAATTACATAAAATTAACAACACTCTTCCATAGTAAAGATTTATAGTCAAGGTGTTGATGAGAACTTGGGATCTATGGATGGGATGGAATGTGTCTCTGTAGGAGGGTAGTCTCTATGTTTAAAAATTATACTTGGATAATTTAGTTAATAAGAGAGTCAAGTATTGTCACCATTGGAATACATGGTGTGTAGATGACACCAACATAGAATTTTAATGTCACACAGACCATGCCTGAGAAAATCACATCACATTTATGATACATAAATGCATTGCAAAAGAAATGTATTATCCGACATTGATGGCTAGATATGGATAGGTTTTGTCAAGGATTTAGGTTAGATAGGTGATATTAGTTAGAATATAAAATGACTAGGATGACACATGCTTTAAATGGAATCAATCCCATAAAAATTAGTTGATGTAGGGATTTATGGTTTGTGTTTTGGAAATAGTTTATATCATTGAAATGCACAATATTGGAGTGTTATAAGGGTTTTATATCCAAATTCTATATCAAGTTAGAGTGTAGAGATGAAAAAGGACCACCATTAGAGTAAATTTAATTTGAGGATTGTGTTGATGGGGATTAAATCCCTTGACTCAACAGTAGGAACCAAACCTTCCACTAAGGCCCAATTAGACTCTGCATCGTTTAATATGGAATGGTTCTCCGGATCTTGTGATCCAGACAATTTATTGATGGGCTTTGTGTTTTCTTTTGAAGGATCTTCCTTCAGTTAGGACTATTCTTTTCTGCATTTTCTCTTGGGTGGGGCTGGTATGAGAGATGCAAGCCAGTATAAACCAACTTGACTAGTAATAAGATTGAGTTTTAACTAATGGGAAGAGGCTGAGCTTGGGATAACTCGCTGCTCAAACATGCAGACAATGATTCTATGCCAAAGGGCCTAGTACTAATACATTAACCAAATGAGCATCCAATTACTGTATGAGAAACTAACTATAAGAAATAAAGCACATATGTAATAAGGTAATGGCAAGAAAAATAATTCATCTACCATAACCATGAATCACATAATAACACAACGATTTATCTCCATCATGAAAGCAAAGAACATCAAGACATTGCACCATATAACTTGATAACATAATTAATTGCTCTTACTCATTACTGCATCATTCATGAAACAGGATAGGAAGTAGTTCTTCTCCACATCCAATCACATTGCATCTGATGGAAATAGTTTATCTCTGGTCCAGAAGGACTTCTAAATTCATAGCAGTCTCAAAATAATTCTCCACAACAAAAAAGAAAGAGTTCTTACAACAACCATCGACCCTCACTAATTGGTCGATGTCCTTATTTATAATATAAAATTCAACTAAAATTAACAGCTAAGTACAATTTGAACCAAACAAAAATTGCCACGTGGCATGATCATCCACCAGTTTCTTTAATAGTCCACTTGAGATATTTCTTGAAAATGATGACTTCTTTCGTATTCAGACCAACTGATAAACAAATCTTCATAGGTTTGAGCCCATGGGAATCAATGTTGTTCCATTGGGGCTGGATATACTCCTCTGATATCTACTGCATGTGCTTGGTACTTTACCAAACTAGCATTCAACTGTTGCAGCATGGTTTGAGCTATGATTGGGTGTTTCGCGAATTTTTGCACTTGCCCTGGCCTTGCATCGACTATCTTTGTGCATTGTTCAGTATGCATCTTGAACACATCGCTCAGTTTGATAATTTCATTGGGGGTGTCGAGCTTGGGGAGCCCAGAATCCTTCATTGCTCCGACGATTCAGCTTCAGTGTTTCTTTTGAGTTCTTCGGCAAGGCCACATGACGAGCTCTATTCGATAGTCAGGAGGATTTTTTCTGCAATCAAGGTAGAAGTAGTTTAGCGATTAAGAAACCTATGATAAGACATAAAAAAAACCGAAAATATTGATGCGTACCTGTGTAGATCGCTAGTCTCAGTCATTTTGATACTTACGTAACGACAGTCATTCCTTCGAATGACCTGTGATGACCTATCCGAAGTCGCTGCTCCTCTTTGGTTTAAATGAATTATGTCAGCGTACCATAGGGTGGAAAATCAAGGATGACAGACATGAACATCTAAACCGTCGTAGTAATCACTTGACCTTTGGGGCCGAAAGGAGACGTCGGAGATGAGCATGCGCATGTATGCTCCCAAAAGGTCGGATACCGTAAAAAGAAAGTCATTAAATGCCTCCATAATTTGTATCATCAAGCGTGTCAAACATCATTTGTCAATAACGAAGGTTCGACAGTTTAAAAATATTAGAAGGATCATACCGCGCGTTCCCTGAAACAACTCTGATCAACAGCGTTTACATGTTCTGGATTGCATCCGTTGAGCAGCTGTGGTGCATCGAGTCTTCAAAACATCATGTTGGGATGCGCGAGTGTATTATTGGCACGCTCTGTTTTGCTCCTTCATTTATTTATAAATTCTAGGAGTTTTGTGGGGTATTCTACGCATATGTCGAGCTTATGTTCTCTGGAATTCTGGTCTGGTGAGTTTATCTTGGTGGAGTCCTGCGTATTAGTCCTTTATACCCTGTAGACATCTGAGTCCCTATGCTGTTGCATTATGGGATCCCCTTCAAACACGGGGCGAGGCATTGAGCCCTAATATTGGCTCATTACCCCTTAATTGGGGCATATTAGATTAGCAATTTTATTTTATTTATGTCGGCTTTAGGCCATTAGTTGTAATTATACCTCCTAGTCTCCTATATATACCAAGGAGACATTTTCATTTTGAATCATCTTGTACTTGAACATTTAAGTGGGGTAAAAGGAGGTTGCCCCCTCGAAGAGGCTTATTATCTGAAATTATCTCTTTTTC
>JASDQU010370684.1:86442-98389 GCA_032191745.1 Picea mariana | reverse complement strand
TGTTTTAGGGCTTGGCTGTTTACTAGTAGGGTATCAGGTTCCCCTCTCAGATTCTACAGCTAGTAAGTGCCTGCCCCGATCTTCTTAGCCACCTAGAAAGGTCCAAGCCACAGGTTCTAAAATTTAGAATGTTTCCCCTTTGGTTCATTCACTCTGTCCCATTTCAGGACCAAGTCTCCTACTTCAAAATTCTTCTCTTTAGCTTTATGCTTATCGAACCATATTTTCACCATCTATTGGTGAGCTAAGAATTTTGACTTAGCATTTACTCTCTCTTCTTCCATCATGAGCAAAGTGTTGATTCTTTGTTGCATGGCCAACGATGGTTCCTCGTTGGAATCTTGGGCCAATTGAAGAGATGGCAGATAGAGCCCATTTGGGAGGATGGATTCTTTTCCGTAGACTAGAAAGTATGGGGAATTACCTACAACTTCTTTGGGTGTGACCCTATCGAACCATAGGGAATTATGTAGTTGGTTATGCCAATTTATTTGGTTATCTGTAACCATCTTATTTAGTATCCTTACCAGGTTCTTATTAGTTGATTTCTCCACACTGTTTCCCTGAGGGTAGTAATTTGCGGAGTACTTGATTATGATTCCTTTATCTAGAGAAAACTCTGTTAATAGGGTAGAAGAGAAGTAAGATGCATTATCAAAGACCAGAATAGAGGAGACACCAAACCTTGTGATCAGTTGTTGTTCTATAAATTGGATTACTAACTTCTCATTCACATGATTCAGAGAGATGGCCTCCGCCCATTTTATGAAATAGTCGGTGGCAGTAAGAATGTACTTGTGCAGTTTTGAAGCTCTAGGTGAAATTTCTCCTATGATATCCAACCTCCACTGCTCAAAAGGTTTCGAGACAGTCACAGGCTGAAGTGGGATTGCTTCCCTTTTCTCCTTTCCAGCGCTTATTTGACAAGTCTTACAGTTCCTAGCGTAGGTATGAGCATCCTTGAACAAGGTGGGCCAGCAATAGCCGACTCTCAGAATATTATGAGCGATGGTGTTTCCTATGAAATTTCCTCCAACGGGGCCGTCATGGAGTTCCTTTAACACTTTTTCAGTGTCTTCTCATTCGAGACATCTCAATAGTACCCCATCATAGTTGATCCGGAAGAGCACCGAATTTAGAATGCGATACTGTGCAAATTTTAATCTCAGGGATCTCCTTTTCCTAGGGTTGAGGTTCTTGGGACAAGTCCCATGATGTAGAAGATAAGTTAAATCCTTGTATCAAGAGCCTTTTCCTAGGGAGATGTATGCTACTTCGCCACACCATAGTGCTATTTCATTTTCCCACTCAGAATCTTCAATTGCTCGATCTTGGGCTTCGACTGCGAGCTTGAACAAAACTTGTCCCTTTACCGATTTGGCAGGTTTTATATCTAGATAAAATTCCTGGACTACTTCCATCTAGTTCCCTCTTCTTTCTGCCATTTATTGTTGGGTAAACAGGGATCGGACCGTAGGGTGTGGCACAATCACCTTAGTGTGATTCTTAAGGATATAAGACATGGAATGCTTTACTGCCTTATAGACAGCATAGGCCTGCTTGTCTATGGCAGGGTAATTAAGCTCATCTCCTTGAATATTTGTACTCATAAATGACACTGGGGCTTCGTTGCTGTCATCATCCTTCTGAGTCAAAACCGCAGCTAGCGATTGGTCAGAGGTGAAAGTACAAAGGGAAAAATCTCTATTGAAATCATGACTTTGCAACACTAGTGCCCGGGATATGGAAGATTTTATATTGTTGAAAGTGTCTTTTCGCTCATCATCCCACTTAAATTCGACATCCTTGGGAATCATCTTATTTTGTAAGGGTTTGATGATTTCGGCAAAATCGGGAGTGAATTTCCTCACAAAATTGATTTGCCCGAAAAAGGACTGCATCACTTTCTTGTTATGGGGTAGTGAGAGTTGAGCTATGGCCTTAATCCTTTTCGTGTCTATGTGAATCCCTGCTTGAGATATAATATGACCTAACAACTTACCTTCCTCGACACCGAATATAGTTTTATTAGGGTTCAGTGATATACCGTATTTCATGCATCTCTCAAAAATCCAAGTTAAGTGTTGGATGTGCTCTTCTCTTTTCTTCGAATACACTATTACGTCATCTAAATACACCACCACACACTTATTAATAAGTCCCCAAAAATCCACATCCATGGACCTTTGGAAGGTTTCTCTTGTGTTGATTAACCATAAAGGCATGCATTTATAACTGAAGGTCCCCCATTTGGTTCAGAAGGTGGTTTTTAAACGGTCTTCCTCTGAAACCAACACTTGATTGTATCCTGAGAAATCGTCTAGTAGAGAGAAAATCTCCGAGCCCGACATGGTCTGCAGGAGTTGTTCCATCGGCCAGATGGGATAATTGTCTTTTTCTAAAGCTCTATTGAGGTTCCGAAAGTCCACGCATAGTCGGATATCTCCCAACTTTTTCCTCACTGGAACAAGATTTTCTACCCAGGCAGAATGCCTAACCTGGAAAATTATTTTCGCATCTAGAAGCTTCCTTAATTCCTGATACATGAGAGGTTCTAGGGACGGGTGATACTTTCAGAGATTTTTCTAAAAAGGTTTCACTTTGGGTTTCAATGGGATGGTGTTTTGAATAATGTGGGTATCATATGTTTTCAAATCCTTATAGGACCACGAAAAAACATCCTGGTATTGTCTAAATAATCTGAGGTAGGCTCTCCTCTCTTCCTTAGATATAGTTTTGCCGATATTCACATGCTTTGGGTTCTCTGGGGTTCCAATATTTACAGTTTCATGGAGGGGAAAAGAGCTACTAGTATTTGCATTTTTGGGGGCTTTGAATTGTTCCTTTAGATCAAATAGGTTCTCTAAATTAGCTATCCCCTTTGGGATTGTGTGAGCCTTTGATTTATCCATATGTTGTTCTGGCTGAGGATCGATTTTTGTTGAGTGCTCTTGGAACTCTTCATCGTCAATAGCGAGATCTTTGAAATTGTATTGGTTGGTTAAGAAGCCTATGATATGTTCATCTCCATCAAAGACTTTCCAATTAGAAATGTTATTAGGTACCGATGGTTTGTAGAGAAGCTCTGCAGTAAATTGGGAGGCTTCATAATCTTCTAAAGGTGACAGTCTAGAAGAAGTTGTGGCCAAGGAGTCAACAAGAATATTCTTTTCTCTGGGAATTGTGGTGATATTGAAAGCCTCAAAGCGTTCTATTAGCCTATGCACCTCCTGCTAGTAGTTCTTAAGATGAGGTGAATTGCAATGTATAGTATTCCTTACTTGTCTAAAAATAATCTCAGAGTATCTGAAAACTTTCAATTCTTTGACATCCAGATCTATGGCTTTATTTAACCCTTGTACTAGAGCTTCATATTCGACAGTGTTGTTGGTACATTCGAATTCTAGTCTACAGGACAGGAAATGATATTTACCTTTATGGTCGATGAGGATGAACCCTTCTCCTGACCCTTCTTGTGATTTGGATCCATCAAAATAGAGGGTCCAAATGCTTGAACAACAATCATTCCTTTCTCTACCATCATTAATGTTTTGTTTCCCGATCTTTTCTCCCACATGTCCTAGCATGGGGTTTTGATAGAAGAGAGAATCTTCTGTCGGTATCGGTGATTCCTCTTGAAAATTCATCTTGGAGTTTTGGGTAAGTGGAACTTTGGACAGAAGAGGAGCAAAGTTCCTGAAGTGAGAATCACATGAATAATTTCCCAATATGGGGAAAACGGTAGAGGCAAGTTCGTTTGGGGTTTCTATTTCAGTGACCGTTTGCTTCAGATATCTCTCCCTATCGATTCTGATCATGCTCTTATATCTTTAGCGGTAGCCAAAGGTGTGCCCAGTCTATGTTGAAATATCCATTTAGCTTTTCAGACCAATCTTGGGTTAACAATAACCCATATGCCTCAGGGATATCCACCACGATGATGTCAATCACCTGCATGAAATTAGGATGTGTCCCTATCCCGATCATCACATATTTGAGTTCTCCCATGACCTTGACTTGGGTTTTGTTGAGCTGTATGACATGCTTATCACTTTTGAGGGACAACACCTGATTTATTACAGATGACCAAGGGCATGACATTAGAATATGACCCATAATATACCAAACAATTTTAAAGGTTCCTATTGAAGACTTCAAATGTCAAGAGGAAAGGTGGTACAAAGGGATTTTCACTCATGTCTCTCGAACAAGTTTTCACAGTTGGTTTTCTCACCGGATTGGTGGAAGACAAATTTATTTCCAGGTTACTTGCTGCTGTCGAGTTTTCTACGGAGCTTAGAGCCTGCAACAGAAAGTCTTTCTGCTGGGGAATCTTACACATGTCCATAATAGATATATTGGCCCTTAACTTTTTCAAATCTTCAACCACGTTATAATATAGTTTGGGCAATTCCTGGGTATGAATTCTTATAGGTTTCTTGCCAAAGGCGAAGGGCGTTTTCGGGCGATCGAGAGTTAACTTACTTTGTGAGGCTCGGGTGGTGTCAATATCTTTCAAGCCGGGTTGACCCTTACTATGTGTATGTATTACCGAAACTTCTGTGGGTTGTTATCGAGGCTCAAACAGATCATCTGAAGGCATGATCGTGTCAGGATCCCATATCAGCATGGTTGTGTCTCGTGGTGGGTCGACCTCTTCCTGATTGAAAATATTCATGGCTGAACTACTTGACTGTTCGGCCAGGGAGACTTCGTCCAGAAAATGATTGGCCATTAAATTCATGGCATGGACCCATTGAGGGAATTCTATTTTAGAGTGGTTCTCCTGGTGATAATTACAGAAAGAATCATATGCAACATTTCCTATGTCAATGTTTAAGTTGGCTGGGGGAGGTTCAATTGATTTAAAAGGATGGCTTCTTTTAAAGAAAGGATTATAGGGATTTTGGCTTTGGTTTCCCTCCCCTACAATTCGCTTCATGTCTATGATCTCATTAGATAATTTCTTAACCATGCATTGCAGGTCTTCTATATCTCCATTACCCTTGTCGATAGTTTGTTCGGTCGGTTTCCCTGATAGTTTGGTTAAAAGGAGTCCTCTCCTAGGAGGGGGTTGGGTTTCTCTTTTCATCAGGGAGGCCTGGCCTTCCTTACATCCTTTCATCTAGAATTCTATCGTCTTTTCCTCTTCAAATTTTTCCGTGAGGGTTTTCTTAGCGACCCTTTTTACGAACATAGAAATAGAGGCCGGAAGTGCATTGGCATAAACCTTGATTTGCAACTCTTGAGTTGGTTTCACTGTGGGATGGAATTTGTTTAATATGGTTGTGAATATTTGATTGAAATCTTTGACCCTCTCTTTCAGGCTCATGGTGGCTGCAAACAACTCATCCATCAGAGCTCCTGTGGTAGTTTCCTCTGCAAATTTGTCTAAAAAGTCCTTTTGGAACTTGGTCCAACTGGTTATGGATCCTACAGACAGATTAAAATACCACATGGAAGATGATTTCTCAAATGTGTAGGGAAAGAGCCTACAGACTACGTATTCATGTTGAACATTCATAAGCCTTATCGCGAGTACGAATTTCTTAATATGATCTTCAGGTAAACCTGAAGTTTCAGGATCGTACTTGGGGAGCATCTTTTTTGGGTGCCAGGGAATATTATGTACTCATCCCGAGACGACCACGACATCTCTGACCAACCAAAGTTGGTTGTATTGAAGTGGGATTTCCCTTTCCTCCTCATGATCATTATTACCTTCCATATCTTTGGAATCCGAGTTGATCTCCTCTTCTTCCAAACAATCGTTTGGCTCAAAGATGTTGTCAACTGGCATTTCAGGTATTAGATCAAGAGGTTCTTGGATTTTGATAATCGTGAAATCAATTAAGTATTCTACGGAGTGTACGAAAACTTCGTCAGTAGTGCTAACCATTGGTATTCTTTCTTGTTTTCTTCAGGGGAGGATGGTATTTAAGGACAATGCACTGATTTGCTAGGCGTAGGCTCTAGTGATTCTCTGGAATTGATTCACTTCCTCGTGAAGAAGGGAGTAAGGTATTTCAGGGTGAAAAGGTTCTTCCTCGGGCTGGGGTGAGTTACCCGCTTCAGGGGTATTCAGTAAGTGTGGGCTATCTGTTGAATGACTAGCCATGCATGTGGACCGTTACGAATCTATAGGTTGTTAGAAATGATAGATAACATATATATTCATCCATTCATTCTCATTCCCTCCTGCTAGCGCCAATTCTGTTGATGGAGCTTAAATCCATTGACTCAACAGTAGGAACCAAACCTGCCACTAAGGCCCAATTAGACTCTGCATCGTTTACTATGGAATGGTTCTCCAGATCTTGTGATCCGACCAATTTATCGATGGTCTTTGTGTTTTCCTATTAAGTCTCTTCCTTTAGTTAGAAATTTTCTTTTCTGTATTTTCTCTTGGGTGGAGTTGCTATGAGAGATGCAAGATAGTATAAACCAACTTGACTAGTAACAGGATCGAGTTTTAACTACTGGGAAGAGGCTGAGCTTGGGATAACCCGCTGCTCAAACATGCAGACAGTGATTCTATGCCAAAGGGCCTAGTACTAATACATTAACCAAATGAGCATCCAATTACTGTCTGAGAAACTAACTATAAGAAATAAAGCACATATGTAATAAGGTAATGGCAAGCAAAATAATTCATCTACCATAACCATGAATCAGATAATAACACAATGATTTATCTCCATCATGAAAGTAAAGAAATTCAAGACATTGCACCAGATAACTTGACAACATAATTAATTTCTCTTACTCATGACTACATCATTCATGAAATAGGATAGGAACTAGTTCTTCTCCAAGTCCAATCACATTGCATTTGATGGAAATAGTTTGTCTTTGATCCAGAAGGACTTCTAAATTCATAGCAGTCTCAAAATAATTCTCCACAACCAAAAATAAAGAGTTCTTACAACAACCATTGACCCTCACTAATTGGTCGATGTCCTTATTTATAATATAAAATTCAACCGGAATTAATGTCTAAGTACAGTTTGAATCAAACAAAAATCGCCACATGGCGTGATCATCCAACAGTTTCTTTAACAGTCCACCTGAGATATTTCTTGAAAAGGATGACTTCTTTCATATTCAGACCAAATGATAAACATATCTTCATAGGTTTGAGCTCATGGGAATCAGTGTTGTTCTGTTGGGGCTGCACATACTCCTATGATATCTACTTTATCCGCTCTGTACTTGACCAAACTGGCGTTCATCTATTGCAGCATTTTTTGAGCTATGATTAGGTGTTCCACAAATTGTTGCACTTGCCCTGACCTTGCATCGGTTATATTTGTGAATTCTTCGGCCCATAGCGAGTCTTTTTCGATATGCATCTTGAACACATTGCTTAGTTTGATAAATTCATCGGGGGTTCCAAGATCAGGGAGCCCAGAATCCTTCATTGCTCTGATAGTTCATCTTTGGTGTTTCTTTTGAGTTCTTCGACAAGGCCACAGGATGAGCTCTGTTCGATAGTCGGGAGGATTTTTTCTGCAATCAAGGTAGAAGTAGTTTAGCGATTAAGAAACCTATGATAAGACATAAACAAGCCGAAAAGATTGACGCGTACTTGTGTAGCTCATTAGTCTCGGTTGTTTTAATACTTACGTGATCCCAGTCACCCCTTCGAATGACCTATGATGACCTAGACGAAGTCGCCGCTCCTCTTTGGTTTAAATGAATTATGTCAGCGTACCACAGGGTGGCAAATCAAGTACGACATACATGAGTGTCTAAACCATCGTAGTAATCACTTGACCTTTGGTTCTGAAAGGAGACGTCGGAGACAGGCATGCACATGTATGCTCCCAAAATGTCGGATACCATAAAAACAAAGTCGTTAAATGCCTCCAGAATCTATATCATCAAGCGTGTCAAACATCATTCGTCAATAATGTAGGTTCGACAATTTAAAAAGATCGAAAGGATCGTACTGCATGTTCCCTGGAGAAACTCTGATCGATGACGTGTACATGTTTTGGATTGCATTCGTCGAGCATTTGTGGCATGTTGAGTATTCGAAACATCATGTTGTGAGGCGCGAGTGTCTTATTGGAACGCTTTGTTTTTCTCCTTTGTTTCTCGAAAAATTCCAGGAGTTCTATCGAGAATTCTACACATATGCTGAGCTTATGTTCTCTGGAATTATGGTCTGGTGAGTTTATCTTGGTAGAGTCCTGCATAGTAGTCCTTTATCACCTATAGACGCCCAAGTCCCTACGCTGTTTCATTATGGGATCCCCTTCAAACATGGGGTGAGGTTTGCGAGGTAGTCAGAGTGCCAGGTCCGAGCCCCAACGTTCCTAGGACTCTTTATTATTAGCTTCTCGTGTCCTTGAAACTTCAACAGGAGGTACATGATTTTTCTTGGAGATGATGTCGACATTCCCAGTGGATATTGGGGTGGAAAAAGGTATTTTTGAGAGAGGTATGATGGGAAATGTGCCTTCTCCGTAGTAGAAACAACGGAGAAGAGGAAGGCCTAGGAAAGATACGAGAAAATGAGAGAAGGACCGCCTCCCGACTGAATTGGGTGTACGTTCATCCCCTGAGGAGTCTACGATGCTTACCAATTGGTCAGAGTCGGATGGGACTACCAATAGAGGAAGCAGGAGATGGAAGGAAAGGGAAAAAGCACCAAGGCTTCCCATCGAGGGTCTCGCTCAATAGTTAGAGCGGGCCCAACTTGCAATAGATGAATTCTACTAAGAGAATAGAGAGTTACGGAGCCAATTGGAGGCAAAGAACCGAGAGGTATCGGTGTCACAGGGTCGCGAAGGTAGCACAGTTTGGCTCTAGAGACGACTTCAAGAAGCGCAAGATACAATTGTGAAATTACGTGAGGCGCAGAGGATGACATCGAAGGAGGAGTAGAAGACATTACAAGGTGCAAAGGATAGTCTGAGAGAGGACCAACACACAGGAGATACATAGTGGGTGGCTTTTTCCCTTGCATCCTTGGAAGTGCCATTTGAAATATTTTTCACTCTTTTGTAAGGGTTTTGTATTCTTACTACGAACGGTTCAGTTAGTTGGGTCGTCGGGGTTGTCTACTTGTATGTAAACCAAGCCTGGCGGGATTTTTGATTGTATGAAGAAGTTGAAAGTGTTTTGAATGTATCATGCTTCTTTCGGATATGAGTTAAACATGTCTTCTTACTTAAATTTCTTCACACTCATCATGGGATTTTATAATTGTTATCATTGCATTTGTGAATTCATTGATGTATTCCCTGTTAAAATTTCCGATATCGGTTGATGTTAACATGGCGTTATTAAACAGGGTCATTAAAATATCTAAACATAAAGAGAGCACCCAACTAGCAGGTAATAAATGCACTTGGGGACCTCATATGTGTCGAAAGCACATAATGGGTTAGGTACAATGGTTGTCGATGCTTGGATGGCATTGAGAAAAGTAAAATTAATGCATGGTTTTCTTTGCAGGTTGACACGTTGTAACTTTTTTCGACCTCGAAATTGTATAGGGGGTTGGCAATGTCACTTTCCATTTGCATGGCGCTTACTATTATATTTATCTACCGAAGCCTAATGGATCGGTCTTCGGCACAATCCATGCTGAGGCTTATTCGCAGAAAAGAAAGGATTTCACCGGCCGACGCCGATAAAGGTTGATAGTTGGCTACTTTGACTTCTCAAACGGTTTTCGCCACCTTTAAATTTTACCAATGCCAAACTTCTTAAGCGAGTCGGGGGAAATTCTAGGCCGTCGATTCCTTGAGTAGTTGTTCAGTCCATTTTAGAGTTAAGACAACTCTTTGTTGTATGTTCAAGTAATCTTTAATTAATTCAATCATGAAACATATAAGATAAGCGAAGGTATCAGTTTCATACTGTCATGAAAACAGTCAATGCAAAAGATCGAGTGGTACCCAAAAAAGGAAATGGTCACAGAATGTTTTAGGGTGTGTTGAGTGGTCAACAGATTGTAAATAACAAGCTCCATATAGAGGGAAGAAATAACAGTGTAAGGTGGTGTTTTTCATCCACTAGTATTGAAGTATGAGATGAATGTTTCCATGCACAATACCATCAGCAGGGGGGAGTAGAATATGTGGAATGGATCGAAAGAACAAGCCATGAGGATAGAAGGTCCCCATATTGGAAGTGTTGAACCTAGTATGATCGAAAGAGAGATTGAACCCACAAGTGCATGTTCATGAGAAATAACACTTGAAATTCTATGTCAAGAAAGCATAGTTGGTGGATTATGACATCTACAACTATGTTGTCTTCCCTAAATTTTTATTAGAGCAATACATAAATGGAGGGGGAAGAAGGCCAGGATGAAGAAACCTTTTTGGCCTCTGATCAAATTCAATATTATGAGCTTTCTACATGTCCCATATTTTTGGAATTCTTCAATGGTGTGAAAGTGTGTAAAGCTATTGTTGTTGTAGGTGCATTCTAGAGGGATTTGTATGGATACAAAAATACACACCAATGAAAATGTTGTTGATATATGAATATAATGTTGTGAATGCATTTTTGTTTCAACCAAGAATATAGAAATATGGAGCGATCATATAGAAATATGGAGGTTCCATATATGAGAAGATGGACCTACGTTTACATATGACATGTTAAAAAGGACCAAGGTTATGATATAACCTTTTTCAACCATATATCTGTTAACATGGAAGTATAGTTGTTATCCATAAGGGTTGCATGGACCTGTAGGAAGGGATAATGCTCAAAACATGTTGTTAATGTTATCGATGTCTGTGTAAATGGAATTAGGTTGAAATGCATAATATAACTCACCAATGAGGTACCACAAAATGTATCGGATTCATAGGAAAGGAACAAGGACTTCTGGTTCAAAATTTTCTTTCTATTGATTATGTTTTTGTAGTGGGAGGAATTTCCATGTGTTTAGTTGTCATAATGGGTTCAAAATGAGAACACAGATTCCAAAACAAAGTCTTCATGAATAGGAAGTGGTAAGGTAGATCCTTTTAGTATACCACAAGTATCACTCATAATGGAGAAAGTGAGAGAAGGATATGGGGTTCAAACAAAACATGTCATTTATTTGTGGAAGATGGACCTATCCTCGCTTGCTGATCTTATCTCTAAATTTTCTACAAAGATGACAGGTAGGGTTAAAGAAAAGGATGACTACATAAGGGAATTGCAAATTCAAAACCTATAGTTCAAAGAACAGTCAGAGCAATGGGAACATGCAAAATATGTATTTTGAAAGAAGCTTGAGCAAGATTTGGAGAATGAAATCCATTGGTAGATAAAAGATGAAAAAGCCAACAGAAGGTTAAAAAATCAAGTAGATGAAAGCACTGTCACATTAGAGATACTAAAGAAGTAAGCTACTAACACAAGGAGGTGTGAATAATAAGTTCATGAAGTCACACCAAAATAAAATAAATATCCCTCCACATGTTTTGAGGAGGTGCTCCCACACTTACATGAGGCACTTGAGATCACTAGGCAAGAAAGAATCATAGTAATGAAGGTAATAATGACCCCATGGCAGATTGCAGAAAACAAGAAAGGTTTGTTGGAATTCACAAAAAATGAAAAGGCAAGGAGAGAACAAGAAAGAAATGAAGAACTTGTAAAATAGGAATTCATTGAGGTAGCGGTTCATAGGAAAGAAAGAGATTCAACCATTGAGCCTATAATCATCAAAGAACAAGCATACATAGATAAGTTAGAGTAACTAAGAATAGAATGCTAGAGTATGTGGATAAATTTCTAGAAGCATAGGGATATTTTGGTAGTACCAAAGAATAAAACACAACAACAAATAGAGATACTACACTCATAGTATAAGGTAGTGTATGTTGAGTGTTGGGTATGTGTTATATTCTTTGCATGTGTGTGTGTGGGCGTGTTAGATTCAACAATTGCGTTCGATGATCCAAAATGTCTTCACCTTTTGTGTTGT
>JASDQU010370684.1:74048-86406 GCA_032191745.1 Picea mariana | reverse complement strand
CTCTTTCCCCGGGGGGGGGGGGGGCGAGGATTCCCCCCCCTGGTTACACGCAATGTTTGGCTCTAGGGTAGCGCCCTGAAATTTGTTTTTGGGCGATTTTTGCTATTTTATAGGATTTTTCTATTTTTAGAGATTTTCTAAATTAATCCCAGATTAAGGGATTAGGGTTTTGGTAGCTACAAAATACCTAAAATATTGTATATATTGCATTGTGAAAGGTGAAATTAATACAATGAAGAGTTGAAAGGTGCGACACCAAGGAAGGTTGGTTTTATCCTGGTTGAGGGTTTCTAGCATAAATCTTTGTGTACTGTGTGTAATAGCCATTGATTAATTTCTATTTTGCTCAAGAATCTATATGCATTGCTTTACTTCATAGGTTTAAAACTTACATGTGGTATCATAGCCATTTTTTTATTCATGGGGACACCTTTGTTGTTGAGGGTTTATCTCGGTTTTGATAGATCAAGTTTATCTTGGGTCTGTGATAAACCTAGATTTAGTGGGATATTTTGTGGTGGTGATTTGAGTGTAGAAAGAGGAATAGAAATATATTCTATAATCGAGATAGAGAAGTTCAACAGTAAAAACTTTGAGCTATGAAATCTCAAGATGGAGGACCTTCTTGTAGACAAAGAACAATGGGTCGCTGTGGATCCTGGAACACAACCTACTGGTACATAGTCTACTAGCACACAGTCTACTAGTACACAATCTTTTGGTACACAAAATACTAATAGACAACCTAATGGTATGTCGAAGGAATATTGGGAGAAGTTGGATATAAGAGCAAGGAGTACTATTCGACTCTGCCTGGCAGATTCAGTGTTGTTGAATGTCTCGGAAGAATATACAACTAAGGAACTATGGGATCAGTTAGGGAATTTATATCAATCAAAGTCCCTGGTAAAAAAGTTGTTTCTTTAAAAGAATTTGTATCATCTTAGGATGGAAGATGGATATTTTGTGATAGAACATCTAAATGCCTTCAATACTCTAGTAAGTCAACTTGTCTCTGTTAATATTACGATTGCAGAAGAATATACGTGTATTACTTTATTATGTTCTTTTCCAAACTCTTGGGATAATATGGTTGTAGAAATTGGTAGTACCACTCAATATACATTGAAGTATGAGGATGTAGTTGCATCCTTGTTATCTAAAGAGATGAGGTGGAAAAATATGGATGGTCAGAGCACACATGCTTTATTTGTAAGAGGTCGTACGTAAGACAGGAATCCTGGTAAGTTTTCGGGGGGGAGATCTAATTATAAAGGTAGATATAAGTCTCTAGGAAAATATTTGAGGAAATTTTGGAAGTGTGGTAAAGCATGGAATTATAAGAAATATTACAAGTCTAATAAGGTTGATAAACCAAAGGGATCCACTAATGCCTTTTCCACATAGGAGAAAACCTCCACTGAATAAGGAGGTGATTTTTACCTAGAATCTACAAGTACACATGTAGACCATGGTGTATGGTTGATCGACTTAGGTGCGCCATATCATATGAATCCTCACAGGGAGTGGTTATGTGAATATGAAAAATACGATGGTGGTGATGTATTCCTAGGAGATGACTCGGCAACCAAAATCATGGGATGTGGAAGGGTTAAGTTGTTGCTAAAATTTGGAAGGATTAGAACTCTCCATGGGGTTCTGCAAATTCCAAAACTAGCCAGGAGCCTAATATCTGTAGGCAAGTTGGATGATGTAGGTGTGGATATTGTATTGGGAAAGGGAACTTGCAAAATGGTACAAGGAGAAATGGTTTTGATGAGGGGAGTTTGGTGTGGAACTATGTACAATTTGTTGGGAAGAACTTATACTAGTGGGTGTAAAAGTTATGTTATCCCTAAGTAGAGAAATAAATAAGACAATATCAATATTGTCCCTGGAAATAAGACCATGTTGTGGCATCAAAGACTGGGGCATATTGGAGAAAAGGGCCTTCAAACACTACACGGTAAAGGTATGGTTGAAGGTATGTCTAATTTCACTCTATATTTTGATTTCTATGAACATTGGATATATGGTAAATAAAATCCAGTAAGATTCCCATCTTGTGCTACAAGAGCAAAGATGATCTTAGAGTTGATACACAATGATGTGTTTGGACTTGTGCATGTTCCATCACTAGGTAAATATGTGTATTATGTTTCATTCATAGATGATTTATCAAGGAACACATGGATTTATTTTATTAGAAATAAATTTGAGTTATTTGATAAATTTAAAGAGTTTAAGGATCTGGTAGAAAATTGGACAAAGAAGAAAATAAATGTATCGAGGATAGATAATGGTGGAGAATTCTGTGGAAATGAATTCGAAGAATTCTGTAAGAAGTGTGGTATAGAAAGGCAGAAGACTACTCCATACACACCTCAGCAAAATGGAGTTGCAGAAAGGATGAAAAAGACACTGATGGGAAAAGCAAGGAGCATGCTTAGTGGTGTCGAGTTAGGACAAGAATTCTGGGAAGAGGTAGTGGGTATAACATGTTACCTGGTCAATCGATCACCCTCATCAACACTAGATGATAAAACTTCACACGAGGTATGGAATGGTAATAAAGCCTTTCTTGAACATCTCATAGTGTTTGGTTGTGATTATTATGTACATGTTCCAAAGGAAAATATGAGTAAGTTGGATAATAAAGCTGAAAAGTGTATCTTTATTGGTTATAAAGATGGTGTGAAAGGTTATAAGCTTTGGAACCTAGAAACTAAGCAGACTGTTTATAGTTGGTATGCTATTTTTAGAGAGGTTAAATATGTTCCCAAACATGGATTCCTACCAAGGGAAGAAGAACCTGAGAAAATAGAGTTTGAGTTGGATGATGCAAAATATGAATTAACTAAAGAAGATGAAGCAGAAGAAGAAGAACCTCATACACCAATATTAAGGAGATCAGTGAGGGAAAGAAGGAAACCAGAAAGGTATAGTCCACCTAATTTTCATTCTAATTTTGCTTTATCTATTATTGATGATGATCCCAGAACTTCCGGGGAAGCAGTGAATTCAGAGGACAATAAGCTTTGGAAGAAGGCCATGGTTGAAGAAATGGATGCCTTGGATAATAATGAGGCATGGGATCTAGTTGAGTTGCCAACTGGAAGAAAATATGTTGGTAGCAAATGGTTGTTTAAGAAGAAGTTTAATGTAGAAGGAAAAGTGGAGAAATACAAAGCTCAATTAGTAGCAAAAGGTTATTCCTAGGTAGAGGGAATTGACTTTGGTGATATTTTTTCTCCTTTTTCCAAGTTAACTTCTATTAGATTCTTTTATCCATTGTTGTTGCTATTGATATTGAAGTGGAACAAATGGATGTGAAGAAAACATTCCTACACAAGGATATGGAAGAGGAAATCTACATGAAGCATCCAGAAGGATTTGTAGTGAAGGGAAAAAAAGAGTTGGTCTGTAAGCTAAAGAAGTCACTATATGGTCTGAAGCAATCACCTAGGATGTGGTACCAAAATTTTGACACATACATCCTTGGATTGTGATTTGTGAGAAGCATGGCTAATCACTGTGTATATTCCAAGTAGGTTGGTAATCACTTCATTTATGCAGTGTTGTATGTTGATGACATGTTTCTTGTAGGAAATAACATGGATGCTATCAAGGAGGTTAAATTGCAGCTATCCTCCAAATTTGACATGAAGGATCTCGGTTCTGCTAACTTCATTATGGTAATGGATATTAAAAGAGATCATGCAAACATGAAACTCTGGTTGAATCAGAGAAAACATGTTGAGATGATATTGCATATGTTTAATATGCATGGAAGTAAACCAATCAAGGTTCCTATTCCTATAGGTGTAAATTTATTTGCAGATCAGTGTCCCAAGGCTCATGAAGAAGAAGAGGACATGTCCCATATTTCGTATGCCATTGCAGTTGGAAGTTTTATGTATGCAATGGTCTATACTAGTACGAACATTGCACATGCAATGGGAGTTTTGAGCAGGTATATGTCAAAACCTAGTAAGGAGCATTGGAAAGTAGTAAAGAGGGTCTTCAGATATTTGCATGACACTACCAGTTATGGATTGTGCTACCAAGGATTGGACAAAGTGTTGGACATACATGGGTTTTTTTGATGTAGACTGAGATGGATATCTGGATTGCATAAGATATATAAGTGGGTATGTGTTTAACCTATTTGGAGGAGAAATCCGTTGGATAAGAAAAAGACAAGATGTAGTGGCACTCTCAACTACAGAAGCTAAATACATGGAATCCATTCATGCAAACAAGGAAGCAATATGGTTACAGAGATTGTGTTCAGGTATTGTGTTGGTAAAAAAAGTAGTGATATTAGATTGTGATAGTCAGAGTGCAATATTCCTGGAAAAGAACCCTACTTATCATTTGAAGAAAAAACATATTGATGTTCAATATCACTTTGTGAGAGACATGGTTGAAGAAAAGAAGGTGTTGCTGGAAAATGTTGACACTTTGAAGAATGTTGCAGATTCATTGACAGACTCTGTGAGAACATATAAGTTCTCCTGGTGTAGGGTAACAATGGGAATTGCTACACTGGATTGTTGACTATGTAATCTTGTGAAACCTTGTATGCAAAGAAAACAACAAGTGGGAGAATGTTGGGTATGTGTTATATTCTTTGCATGTGTGTGTGTGGGCGCGTCAAATTCGACAACTGTGTCTGAAGATCCCAAATTTATTTTCTCTTTGTGTCGTGTGCGTTGGGCGCTTTCTTGGGGGGGGTCCAGGATTGGCCTCCCTGGTTACGTACAATGTCCCAATTTGTTTTTGGGCATTTTTTGCTATTTTAGTGGATTTTTCTATTTTTCTAAATTAATCCCAAATTAAGGGATTAGGGTTTTGGTAGATACATAATACCTAAAATATTTTATATATTGTATTGTGAATGGTGAAATTAATACAATGAATATTTGAAAGGTGTGAACCAAGGAAGGCTGGTTTTCTCCCATTTAAGGGTTTCCAACGTAAATCTCTTTGTACTGTGTGTATGAACCATTGATTAATTTATGTTTTGCTTAAGATTCTGTATCCATTGATTTACTTCGTATATTTAAAACTTACACTGATGCCATTGCATGAGATTCTATTGATGAAAAAATGGAAGGAAATTAATACATATCATTCAGACAAGAATATCTTAGAGATGAGAATAAAAAGTTAAGGAAATTTTTATGAGAATTCACAAGAGAATCTTAGTCTCAATTCACAGTGACATAAAGGTTGAAATAAAATGATAATTCCAATTTGGATACATTGATGCATATAGTACTGATTATGGAGGAATTGACAAAATCATCATCCATTGAGTATGCCCAAAAAATCTAGGGAGCTAGCTAGAGGTGGACCACTATGTTTGATGAATTCACTAAATTTAGGGATGCATCAATTCAATAAATTCAATACTGAGATCCCCTTTTTGAGTAATGAGATGAAAACCCCAATGTGGGGATGCATTAGAAGGTGTGGTCAGGGAGTTATTATTGTCTAGTTTTGACCAAGTGCTAGTATAGAGTAGACTTTATCAAAAGGCAAATCTACAAAAGCTATGAGACTACATAATCCTGAGTACATGGTCCATAGAAATCTAATTACGTGAGCACCAAGGATTCATCTTATATGTACTTTGCAACTAGTTCTCCTGACCTCTATGCATGCCTCTAAAGATGTATAATCTTTTGTATGAGCGACTTATAGATGATAAACTCCCTAGTACATTCCAAAATCTTTGTAATTGTTCAATTCTCCTATATATATGAGAATTGTAATGGTGTAATAGAAGTTACATCAGATTTTTGTTGTTTCTATCATGAATTAAGAGTCATGCACCTTGTCATGAGTTTTGTGTTAGATTTATGTTGTATTACTCATTCTACTAACACAATGGAGGATTTTTCTACTTATGTGTTTGTGTTTATTATAGATATAGATGATATGTATGTGAATGTGATTGATTTGATTGTTGTTAGTTTCATTAGTTTAATTGAATATGATTAAAATATAATTAAAATAATGCAACCCCCATTAAATATTTAACACTTTGCACCTTAATCATATGGAAACTATCGTACATGCATTAGATGCGACTTCCTTCCTTTTGTAAGTTTGTTGGAAATATTCCATGGATCCTAGGTATGTCATAGCTCCAACACCACATAACCCAAAGAATCCCATAAAAAAACTTTTCCACACAAAAATCCTCCCAGTCTACACTTTAGAGCCCACTAACTAACAACACCATTAGAACAAATCACCACAGACATTGACCTTATAACATCAATTGGATACAAGAGAAACTACATTACCCTTAGATCCTAATTAATCATACATAGATTCACAAAATCCCCACCATCTACCATATAACCCTCTCTCCAACACATGAGTGCATGGAAATGGAGGCAAAGGAGGTGGCAACCATAATGCCTTGTCCTTTAGATCATGCAATATAAACCACTTGTACACCATGTGCATATTCAAATTAAAGTTTATTTAAGTCATGGGAAAGGTATGCGTATTAGTTTCACACTTTTTATCCTTAATGCTCCTTTGTCTAAATGGGTTCCTAAATTAGCAAGATGATTTAATTTTCTATTATGAGCTTGCAATACATGGAAGAATGAGATGAACTCACGTTGTTGCACCAAATACAATGTTATTTGAACCAACACCTTCACACCAATCGAACAAGGAACACAAATATTAAGTAGGAATCTAATCATGATGGAGGAGTCACCAACAAATGTTACTTGTCTCGCCCCACAAGTCATTGCTCTTTGTAGCCCTTGGTATAGTTTCAATGCCTCTACCTCATTGTTTGTTGCAACACCTAAATCCTAGGGAAAATTACTTTCTATTTTCCTCATGGATTAAAGAAAATCCTCTTGCACATGCCGCCCCTATCAACATAGTTATAATTATTATTGATTAATTTTTCAATTTTAAAGATCATAAATTTTGTATTTTTATATGGGAAAATAAGTATGCAAGGAAAATAAGATGAAATCTCTAAAACAATCAAGGGAAATGAACAAATCATCGTTGACTTGAAGACTCAACTCCAAGAAGCCAAGAGAATAGAAGAGGTATTAATTGAACAACTTAATGAAAAACAACAAGACTGGATAAAAGCAATGAATGGGGAACTTGATCAAATTGAGAAAATTTTGACTTGGGAACTGGTTCCAAAACCAAAAGATAAAAATCTGGTAGGAACCAAATGGATATTTAAAAACAAACTCAATGAAAATGGACAAATCATAAAAAATAAAGCCAAACTAGTATGCAATGGATATTCCCAAGTGGAAGGAATTGACTATGGAGAAACCTTTTCCCCAGTAGCAAGATTAGAATCCATTATAATGTTTTTAGCATTTGCATGTTTCAAAAACTTCAAAATCTATCATATGGATGTCAAGTCAACATTCTTGAATGGAACCTTAGAAGAAGAAGTCTACATAGAACAACCTGAAGGGTTTCGGTTGACAGAAAAACCAGACTATGTACGCAAATTGAAAAAGGCTCTGTATGGTCTTAAAGAAGCCCTTAGAGCATGGTTCTCAAGACTTGATCAATATCTACAACAACAAGGATATACGGAAATGAACTAATAATAGTAATCTATATATCAAAATTAAAGAAAAAAATACGATTTTTGTAGTGGTATATGTGGATGATATAATATTTGGAAGTAACCTAACTATACTAAACAAACAGTTTACCACAAAAATGCAGAAAGAGTTTGAAATTTCTATGCTAGGTGAACTAACTTTCTTCTTAGGTTTACAAGTTAATTAAATAGAAAAATGCATATTCATATTCCAAAATAAATATGTCAAATAAATGCTCAAGAAATTCCAAATGGAAGATTGCAAACCAATGAGCACTCCTATGGTCATAGGATGCAAATTTAGCTTAGATGATGATTCATCAAAAGTAGACCAAACTATGATTAGATCTATGATTGGACGTTTTCTCTATGCAACAACAACAAGACCTAACATAATGCAGGCTGTAGGACTTGTGGGAAGGGTTCAATCCACACCTAAAGAAACTCACTTAAAATAAGTAAAAAGGATATACATATATCTACAAGCTACCTTAGACTTTGGATTATGGTATCCAAAAACAAAAGAGTTTACTTTGAATGCATATAATGATGCAGATTGGGAAAGTAGTATAGATGACAGGAAAAACACCACTGGAGGAGCATTCTTCCTAGAAAAGTGTCTGGTGGCATGGATGAGTAAGAAACAAACATCTATATCACTATCCACAACAAAATCAGATTACATTGTTTCTCCATCTTGCTACACACAAGTAATCTGGATGAAACAAACCCTAAAATATTTACAAGTGAAATATGATCATCCAAGTACTATCAAATGTGATAATACCAATGCTATAAGTATCTCTAAGAATCCTGTAATGCACTCTAAAACCAAACATATCCCAATCAAATACCATTTCCTCATAGATTAGGTTACTAAAAAATTGGTGAAAGTGGAGTATGTAGACACAAAAGAACAAATTGTAGACATTTTTACAAAACCCTTACCCAGAAGTACATTTCAAAATCTTAGACATAAATTAGTAGTAATCTCCATCCCTAATTGAACTATAAAAGTTTCATCAGAATAAGAATCACAAAGACAGGGGGAACATCACCTTAGGGGGAGCATAATCTCAGGGGGAGAAAATAAATATCCCTTCTATCATTGTTGTCAAAGGGGGAGGACAAGCAGTAAAATTCAAGCTATAAAACTAAAAAAAAAGGGATAATATATAGAAAGACAATTTTACTGTGTTGTCATCAATGCCAAAGGGGGATATTGTTGGAAGTCTAGTTGTCATTGATGTCAACAATGCGTAGGACACAAGATCATATAAATAACACAGGAGAAATAACACTGCATCGCTCAAAAATCGCGCAGGACACAAGCTTAGAGAAATAGCGCTGCATCGCGAAGGATGAAAGCACATGAGAAATAGCGATGCATTGCGCATAAATCATGCATGACGCAATCTCAGGAGAAATAATGTTGCATCACGTAGAAATTGCGTAGGATGTCAGCTCAGGATAAATAACATTGCATCACACATAGATCACGTAGGTTACAAGCTCAGGAGAAATAGCATTGCATCGCGCAGAGATCACGCACGACGCAAGCTTGGGAGAAATAACATTGCATCACACATATATCTAGATGTTGAACAATATTCTAGATCAACGATGATAGAGGTACCATGCTTCGTCCATCCAACCTAACATGCGCGACATGGAAGTAGTATTAAAACCACATTGTTGAGTCCCCTACTACACGTGACATGGAAGTAGTATTAAAACCACATTGTTGAGTCCCACGATATGTTACGAAAAACCACTAGTGGTAAGTGGTAATGTAACCGACATATGCCAGTCAATACACATGGTGACCTTCTCGATAGGTTTGTCTCTTCATTTTGGATAAACAAAACTCCAAAAGTTTCAATACATAAGAGGTGCATCCTCATTGCAACAAGTTCCAAAGAGATGAGAGGTGTAGCCCCATTGCAACAAGTTTCGAGACACAAAAGACACAACCCCATTGCAGCTTAAGCCACAGTTCTAGCCCTAAGTCAAATTCCCATGAAATGGGTTGAAGGAAGTGCCTAGGTTCCCAAGACAGTAAGGCATGGAAATCAATGATCAATATCTAATACTGATCAAGATCCAATGGTAATCGAGTTTCGATGAAACTAAAGCTCTATTTATTGAGGAAATTGACAGCCTTAGTCATTTCTTGAAGGATTTCTCAGAACGATCATTCCGTAGGGAATATTGAAATAAGAAAGAACTAAAATTAATTAATTTAAAGTGGATTTGAAGTCAAATCAAGTTAATTTCAATAACAGTCTATTGTAAATGAAGAGGCACATTGATTCATTGAACATACACAATGGTTCAATGATGCACACCATTTGGTAAGATATATAAACCCATCAGAATGAAGAATGAAGGGGTGACTAAGGATATATCTGAGTATACATGAAGCAAAGTCACCATAATATATGAGAGTAAAAGAAAAAAAATCCTAGTGAGGGTGGAAGGGAGGAGCTAGGAAGGACTGTAGTCCTCTTCAAATAGAATCCCGAAAAATCAGGGGGTTGGTGCCTCCTTTCAAGTTGGCGCTTGAAGAATTCAAGGGGTTAGAGCCTCCTTTCAAGTTGTTACTTGAAAAAGTAGGGAGTTGCAGATTCCTTGAGTATTTTCTCAGAAAAATAAGGGGGTTTGTGTTTCCTAGAGTTGGTGCTCTAAAAAGGATTGGTGTCCTTCACAATCACAATGTGTTGTTATACAAACATTGCAATTCTTATTAATGATAAATAATCAATTATTTTTAAATTCATTGTTAATTTATTGTTTTGGTTGAAAAAGTTTTAAGAATAACTACTAATTGGATAAAAGGTAATATTGATTCACACCCCCCCCCTCTCAATGTTTCCAACAATACTCATCACATCTCATGTTAACACAAAAATTTAATTTTAAGTATCAAAATGTGTTTGTTTAACAGATGGATTGCACATTGTATTGTGCTTATGTGTGTAAACATAAAGCAAACATAATTGTACTAATGAATGGAGCTGGAGGTGTAGAAGAAGTGTAAGACAAATTTTTATTTTTGAATAATAAAAACTTAAATGGAAAACTAAAAGTGATCATCAATAATAATGACCATTGAGCCATGGAAGAAAAACATTGTTTGTTTGTTAGTTCTAGCTCCACATTTATTATTAGACAGTGCAATTAAAAAATTCAGAGCATGTTTATCCTTGTGCATCACCACCTTATTTATTAAACCTAAAGTCATTACTTTCAAAATTATATTGTGATCAAATTGAAATAAAGAATAACATCCACACACACAATGAATATGCATGTTGCAATACAATTATTACAATGGTAGGGAGAGCATGCATGTGGTTGTTCCTAGAAATATTGCTCATCCATTGTAACACACATGTAAGAAATCCCCATAATAGCAACATGTGGATGCAATGGGAGCATTTGTTTTCTTTCGATTAATACTATTTTTTGTCATAATATCTATACACAATAATTTAATGGGTCTCCTAAGTGAATAAATTTGTTTTTTGAACTATATATATATATATTTTTTTTTTAGAATGACATTTGTTACATGCCACAATGACACACTAATTACATTGATAAGTGTTTCTATTTGGAAATAGGATGGAGGGTGCAAGATTGGATGGTGAGGATAAATCCAATAATCAAGTCTTATTTTAATCTCCAACTTCCAAAAGTTTAGTTGTTCAACTATTAAATACATAATTAGAGATGTTTGTATGGTTGGAATATGAGAGATGTCTAGTTGGTAGATGAGCGATGTCTGTACGGATGGTGATCCATATCAGTTTTCACCATCCACTATTGATGCAAATGTGCTAGTATTAATATAGGGATTGAGGGAATCCGATCAGGTTTGTTTTTATAAGAGTATTGTAGCCATCATAGTTGAGTAATTTTTCATGAAAAAGAGGAAGTTGGAAAATTTGCATTTGAAAACAAAGGATAGCATACCTTCTGCCTCAAATGCATTGAGTGAAGAGGGAGAAAGCACTTCCTAGATTCATGTGTGGATCGTGTCTAGTAATAATATAAATAAAGACTTCATCCAAAATCTATTGAAGACCTCATGTTACAAAGATAATATTGTAACAAGACTAGGATTGATAATTAGTTATCAAATTATTTGGAAGTTTTGTTATACAATTATATATGCATGCATTTCAATGATTTGAAATATTATTATGTGTGTATGTGTTTATGACTACATTTGTTACCACAATGGATAGTAGGGAAAGGGATTTAGAGTGTCTCAATTTTTTGAATTAGCTTATGTAAAATTATTTGTGGGTTGCATTACTAACAAAATATTCTTTATCACGATTTCTTTACTAAAACAAACAAAGAAAAACATTCAATATCCACATATTGAATGTCGCGAGTCAATTTTTTCCAAAATATAAACTATATAAATAGATTTATGTGAGCTTGGGAAAAAGTATAATATGAATTATGATATATGGACTAAGTACGAGTGTGATCCTTGCACTCTCCATATCGTTGAGAATTGCAGTGAATTTGGTGTGAAGGAAGCTTTTGTAAACATAAATGCTTGCACTGCATCCTCTCTGCACTCTCACAATCCTCAACTTGTGGGAAAGACAAGTTAAACACTGAAGGAAGTACACATCTCCCTTATATTAGGATGTAGAAAACACTTTTTAGTGGAATAAGAATTTTTTTACTTCCAATTACTTTATATATGTAAAGCAATTT
>JASDQU010370684.1:40183-61438 GCA_032191745.1 Picea mariana | reverse complement strand
TTTTTTTAATTTGAAAACTTTATTTTAAGATATGTATTTTTATTTATTTTTTTCACTCTAATATTAATATTATTAATGATATCTTTATCATACATTTTAAATAAAAAATTTCAAAGCAATATAATAATAATAATAATAATCTATTTTTAAGGTCATCCTCCGTCCAACGATTTGACTGGTAAAGTCTACAAAGGTATACATACCCTACTCCCCTCTGGATTTGAACTTGTGACCTCTTAAGAGGAAACACATGTTCTTAACCATTAGGCCCACTCAGACTATTTGTTTACTCTCTGTTTTAAATTATTGAAGTTTTTGTTAATTATTATATAACAATGTGTTAATTATTGACTTATTTTTTTCAAAATAATATTTAATGATGATGATGATGATTAACGTCCACTAAGATCGAATTGGTCTATCAGACCTTAAGAGGGTAAGTGATTACTTGTGATTCTTTAGAATTTTGTTTCTGTGCTTTAAAAGCATTAAGAGAAGCTTTCCAAGATCACCATACTTTTGTTGAGTTAAGAGGTTAGGAAGGTTGGTAGTGTGATGAATATTTTGAAAATAAGATCTAATATGGATATAGGTTGGACAATATAAGAGAAAGTGCTTTTCATCTTCAACCTTCTTAGTGTCACAAATGTGACACACTCTTTCATCCCATGGCGTTTTAGGAATTGACCAACACCCAATTTCACTATGGAGCTCATGAGTTGATTACATCTTTATAATACCTTAATTTTCTTTTTTCCTCTAACTCTTTATCACACCACATGTTTTCCTTAAATTTTGATTTGATTTTTTTTTAATAGTATCTTTATTATGCAAAATGGTTTCTTCCATGATTACCCAATAGTTTACTCAAGATCGGGCATCTTTATGCCATCCTCACTTGACTCGGTGGTGGTTATGGCTTGATTTTGAAGCAATTTTAGGTAGCCTCTTGTCTTCCATATTGTTTAACTTGTTCTTATACATTAGGTATCTAGTCATAGCCATGTTCTCAATGGGGGAGAGGTTTGTTTCAAAGAGGAGGATGAGATAGGGCGTATTTCCTTTAATTTTGAGATTATAGGTTATAAAATTCTCTTATATTTGTTCTATCTTTCTCCAGGATTCACGAGAGATACTACAGCCCCAGACTTCACATCCATAAAGAATAACAGGTGTAACAAGAGTCTTAAAGAGGAGTTTCTTCTTATCCCAATTCCAACGATCAACTGATTTACAATTGTTTTCAAGTCCATAATAAACTTTCCATCCCCCAATAATCCTTTTCTCAATGCTATAATTTCAATTGAGCTTGTGGTGAATAGCAATTCCAAGATATTTGTATGAAGTCACTTCCTTCAAGTTGTTGTTGTCATATACAAAGATATCATAAAAAATCTTATTGGATTTCATAATCATGATCTTAGTCTTATCAGTATTAAGAATCATACTCATATTAAAGCAACAAATTTATATAATTAATAATTAACATTAAAAATAATTTAATTTTAAATCATCACCCATTAATTATTAATAAGCATGAAACATTCTCACTCAATTTTAATAACATTGTCAAAATAGCATGAGAAAATGAGAAAGACAAACAATTCTAAATTTTAGACGCATTCTAAAAACATTATTATAATAAAAAACAAATTAGAGCATGAGAAAGACAAACAATTCTAAATTTTAAACGCATTCTAAAAACATTAATATAATATAAAAACAAATTATTTTTACATTTTATTTTTTTAATGCTCACATATTCATGCTTATAAGGTTATCCTCATATCAAGTGTAATTGTTTTTGGGTTGGATAGCTATACCTTGAATTAAGTGAAGTCGTGAAAATGTTAGAGGCTTCTATGCCTTAAAATGAATGGAAGTATTTCAAAATAAGATTTATAATAATATTATTATTATTAAAAATGATTAATTAATAATAATTGATAATTTAAATATTTATTAAATTTATTATGATTTGTTAATTTTTTTAAAAGAAAATATAATTATTAAATAAAATGTTAATATTAAATATATAGATTTTATGAAAAAAATTAAAATAATAAATTAAAAAAGAACATAAATTATTAAATAAAAGGTTAATGTAAAATATATAAATTTTATGAAAATAATTAAAATAATAAATTTAAAAAATATATAAATTATTAAATAAAATGTTAATGTAAAATATATAAATTTTATAAAAATAATTAAAATGATAAATTTTTTTATTTTAAATATTATAAAATTGTTTATAAAAATATTAAACTCCAAAAAAAACTTTAAAATTATTTTTAATAAATATTATTATTATTATTACTGTACTATATATTATAATACTAAACAATAAGTAACTACTAACTTTTTGTTGGGTGACTTTCCCTAAATTTGTTTCATTTTATTTAATTGTAAACGGAAAGGTCTCTTTCACACGTTCTCACGAACAACGACAACAACGATTCCGAGAGATGTTGACGTTCTCCGTTGAATAAATTTTTTTTTTTTTTTTTAATAAATGATTTTGACAAATATTAATCATTGTTTAAGTTTTAATTTATGTTTATATTGTATGAATATTATTGTGACAGTTTTGTAAGTTATTTAAGAATTCCACATTTCCTATTTGTAATCTTCTAGGAGGAAACACATGTTCTTGACCATTGACTTCATATGTTAAATTCATGTTGAACATGAAGTTAGACCATGCAATACAAATTACTTGTACACCATATACATATTCAAATTAATGCTAAATTAAATCATAAAAAATGTATAGATATTAGTTCCATACATTTTATCCTTAATACTCCTTTGTGTAACTAAGTTCCTAAATTAACAAGACGATTTTATTTTCTATTATAAACTTGTAATATAGGGAAGAATAAGATAGACTCAAATTATTGAAAAAAATCCAATATTCTTTGAATCAACAACTTTACACCAATAAATTGAGAAATGAAAATCTTAAAAAGGAATCGAGTTGTTAATAATTATTACTTATCTAACTCCACAAGTCATTGCTCTTTGTAAGCCTTAGTATAGAAGGAGTTGCTAATAATTATTACTTATCTAACTCCACAAGTCATTGCTCTTTGTAAGCCTTGGTATAGTGTCAATTCCTTTCTACCATATTGTTTGTTGCAACACCTAAATCCCAAGGAAAAATCACTTTCTATTTCTCAAGAATCAAAGCAAATCCCCCTCACTTGTAGCCCCTATCAAGATAGTTATAATTTTTATTGATTAATTTTTCAATTTTAAAAATCATAAATTTCATATGGGAAATAAGTATAAATCCACTTGATCTTTTCCACAACTTTTGACTAAATTCAATGTCATTAGCTATGTTGTGATTTCTATAAATCCTATTTAAAAAAGGATCCCTTCCTTTTCACTATCAAAATTAATTTTTATTTATTACAATTTTAATATATAAATAATATATAGCTCTTTACCATGTAAAGATAAAAAAAAAAATAAAAATTATAAAATACTATGTTAATTTTTTTTATTTAATTATTATTAACATATATAATTAAAACATTTTTCACCTTAAAAATAAAAAATAATAATATATCTTTTTTCACTTTAAAAATAAAAAATAATAATATATCTTCCACTCTCTTTATTCTATTTAGACACTAAATAAAAGTAACAATAATGAACATTTTGTTTTTTTGTTTTTTGTTTTTATTTATTTATGAAGGAATCAACAATTAGTTGGACATTTTGAACTCGAAATTTCATGGAACTTCATTTTTAGGATACTTGCCAATTGAGCTGCCCCGCGAGAGCATAATGAACACCTTGTTAAAAACCAACCTATAATATAATATTTTAGTGAAATATGCATATCCATATGTAATAAGCGTTGAGATTATTGTTTTAGTATTTAACCTTAAAAAGGAATGTGTATTGATTTTTTTAATTTTATTTTAAACATATTATAAGTTTCAATGAACATAATTTTTTTAAATTTTGTTTTAAACATATTATAAATTTCAATGAACATAAAACAAGAGAAATAACAACAAAGCTCCAAGTTATTGTATAAAGGAAACGAGATTTATAAAAATGAGATATAATTTTTTTTTTTTATGAAAATGAAACATAATTAATATTGAATAGTATTAAGGTTGTATACAAGGGATTATGTTTGAAAAAATACCCATTACTTTTAAAAACATTCAACTTTATAATAATTATGAGGAAATGTTTTTTACATCACACTTAAGAAAAACTTTTCCCTAATCCTAACAATTACAATTACCTGCATGATTACATTTGTTAGGTTGTTTATGCTTTTCAGTAATATTCAAGGAGAAAAGTAGATGCAACCTATTTAGGGTTAGAATCCAACCTACGATGATTTATCGGTTTCGGAGGTACATAAATAAAGTGGCATCATAATATTATTACGATAATTAAAAAATGACCTATGATTGAATTTCATAGACTAAATTTAATAATACTTCAACATTTGTAATAAAATTATAAATGTCTATTTTATGGTAGATTTCAGATATGTTGAAATGCAATTATAAATGCCTATTTTATGGTATTTTTGAGATGAAGATGAAACTTATTAAAGTATTCAATTTTATAAGTTTATTGATTTGATTTTTTATTTATAATTAGTTAAATTAAAATCTACACTAATTTCACATTTTTTATTTATTATTTTCACATTTATTCATCACAAAATAAAAGAGCAACACATTAATAATAACCCATGTGTCAATACTCTTAAACACTCTGAAATTGTTTTATGATGTCTCTAGCAAAAGAGATATGTGAAAATGGGCAGAATGGTCCTGTTAAAATGTTTACAGACATTAAAATGTTGCAGTCACAACACATGAACTATTGAAATAAATAGAGTCACCAAACATAAATATGCTTATATATGTATTGATTTCTTGCATTTTTTTGAATGCATATTTCTTGAATTTAATTTTGCGATGGTTGTGATTAACACAAATAAATAATCTTGAAACCACTTTATTTTTGTGACAACATAAATAAGTAATCTTGAAACCACTTTATTTTTGTGACAACACAAATAAGTAATCTTGAAACCAATTTATTTAACATGTCATTGTACTTGTCAATATGTATACCATGTGAACTCATTTAGAAGATGGTACTAGAGGCTTAGAATGTGTAATACTCTTTGACCCCACCCTAGACCTCGTTGGTCATAATCATCGCATCTCATGTTGATAAAAAACTTTAATTTTAAGTATTTTGTGACAACAAATAAGTAATCTTGAAACCAATTTATTTAACATGTCATTGTACTTGCCAATATGTATACCATGTGAACTCATTTAGAAGATGGTACTAGAGGCCTAGAATGTGTAATACCCTTTGACCCTACCCTAGACCTCATTGGTCATAATCATCGCATCTCATGTTGATAAAAAACTTTAATTTTAAGTATTGAAATGTATTTGTTTGACGTATGGATTGCACACAATAATATGCTCTATGTGTGTAAACATAGAGCAAGCATAATTGCATTGTTGTATGGAGTTGGAGATCCAAAATAAGTGTAAGACAAAGTTTGATTTTTGAATAATAAAAACTTATATGGAAAGCTAAAAGTGATCATCAATAATAATGACCACTGAGCCATGTAAGAAAAGCATTGTTTGTTTGTTAGTTAGCTCCACATTTATTATTAGATAATGACATTAAAAAAATTTATAGGATAAAAATTCAGAGCATGTTTATCTTTGTGCATTACCACCTTGTTTCTTAAACCTAAAGTCATTATTTTTGAAGTTATATTGTGATAAAATTGAAATTGATTTTTTTTTTTTAAAGAATAACATTTGTATGCATAATGAGCATGCATGCTTCCACATAATTCTTACAATGGTAGGGTAAGCATACATGTGGTTGTTCCTAGAAATGCTGCTAAACCACTGTAACACTCATGTAATAAATCCACATAATAGCAACATTTGGATGCAATGGGAGCATTTTTTCTCTTTCTATTAATGCTCACTATTTTTTGTCACAATATCTATACATAATAACTTAATGCGTCTACTCAATGAACAAATTTGACTTCTCAACTATAGAGTTTGATTTTGTTTATAATGACATTTGTTCCATGCCAAAATGACACACTAATTACATCTATAGGTGTTTCTATTTTGGAAATGGGATGGAGGGTGCAAGATTGGATGGTGGGAATACATCCAATAATTGTGTCTTCTTTTAATCTCCACCATCCAATAATTCAGTTGTTCAATTTTTAATTCCATAATTAGAGATGTTTGTATGGTTGGCGGATGAGAAGTGTCTAGTTGGTGGATGAGAGATGTCTATATAGATGGTGATCCATATCGGTATTCATCATCTGCTATTGATGCAAATGTGATAGTATTAATATAGGCATTGAGGGGATCAGATCAAATTGCTTTTTATAAGAGAATTGTGGCCATCATTGTTGAGTAATTTTTAATGAAAAAGAGGAAATTGGAAATTTTACATTTCAAAACAAATGATAACATACCTTCTGCCTCAAATGCGTTGAGTGAAGAGAGAGAGAAAACACTTCCTAGCTTCATGTGTGGATCATGTATGGTAATAATATAAATAGATAAGTCTTCCAAAATCTATTGAAGACCTATTGTTACAAAGATAATATTGTACCGGGACTAGGATTGATCATTGGTTATTGAATTTTTTGGAATTTTTGTTATACAATTATATATGCATGCATTTTGGTGATTTGAAATATTATTATGTATGTATGTGTTTATCACTTCTTGAGTTACCACAATGGATAGTAAGGAAATGGATTTAGAGTGTCTCAAAGTTTTGGAGTAGCTTATGTAAAATTATTTGTGGGTTGCATTAATAACAAAATATACTTTATCACTATTGCTTCACTAAAACAGATGAAGAAAAAAATTCAATATCCACATATTGATTGCCACGAGTCAAAATTTTCCAAAATATAAACTATATAAATAGATTTATGTGAGCTTTGGAAAAAGTCTAATATGAATTATGATATATATGTACTAATTACGAGTTTGATCCTTGCACTCTCCATATCCATGAGAGTTTCAATGAATTTTGTGTGAAGGAAGTTTTTGTAAACGTAAATGCTTGCATTGCATCCTCTCTCCACTCTCACAATCCTTAGATTGTGGGAAAGACAAGTTAAACACTAAAGGAATTACACATCTCCCTTAGCTTATGCAAAATACAAGTTGCAAATTCCCCATACAACTAAATTGGAGATTATTGAATAACTGTTCAATTTCTAAACTTTTGTATTGCAACAATTCTGAATGTTATGCACCCATCAAGGTCAATAGAGAAACTAATCATCATACTAATTCCAAAATATTTAGTTATTGTCAGTTAATTGATGAAAAGTTTACAGTAAATCATTCGACACTAAACCAATCTACAATTCTTAATGTTGTGTACCCATCATGATCAATAAAGAAACTAATCGTCACACTAATTCCATGAACTTCAATTATTTCCTTTTAATTGATAAAAAGTTTATAGTAAACTGTTCTACACTAAACCAATCTATATTTCTCTTGAATAAATAAAATTCAAACTTGATTGAAACTTAATTAAAACGAAGATAATGGTTTAAATGATTTAAGCACTTATAGATGATGATTGCTCCAAAAAATCATCAATGATGTTGGCCATCGAATTAACAGATGATAGGCGATGGATCCTTCCCCAATTATATTTATTGCATAGTCTATAATGTGTTCATATTGGGGGTGTTTCATTTACTCATGTCAAGTTTTTCACTAATTCCCATGCCCCCTCAAATGTATTTCTCCAAAATGGAGCTCATATGCGTGAAATTGGGACTCATTGTCAATCCTTGATTCTTAAAAAAAATTGCCACTTAAAATATGGCTTTATCGTCAATGGAATCACCATTGCCTATGGTATACTATGTTATGAGATTAACATAACTTTATTATAAGTAAGTACCATTTCTTTAATAGTGTTGTATTATTGTAATTTGTTTGTTTGTTTGTTTAATATGTATCTCCTTGTCTTTCTCTTACTCCTACTATTCATTTCATCAACTCTTCATCAACTCTTCATGCTTGAATTTCACTAAATCCAATAAATTGAGGGTAGCTTCTTTATTTCAAGAGAAATCCTCAAAGAATGCTATGTGAGATTCTAGGATTTTTGGATTCATAGGGGCTAAATAATGATCACGATTANCTTGTCTTTTATACATGCATTTCTCTCGTGGAGAGTAGTACTGATAGATTACCCCATATGATTTTTGGATTCATAGGGGCTAAATAATGATCACGATTAGGGTTCCATATCCAAATCAGAGGATTCTTTATCTCAAAGAAAGTGTAGGCTTGAATCCGAAGAAGGCCACCAATTACACCAATATGCTACACCAAAATCCATATAACTTTATATGGTTATTGACCACTAAATATCCATGCAAATGCATTTCACCATTCTCAAATTCAATAAAATTACCAATGTCTTTAACAATGCCAAAGTCCCCCATTGTAAACATTTCATATGGGGTTTTCTTCAGAAAGGATTAGGGAATCACCTTATATTTATTGTCTTGTCTTTTATACATGCATTTCTCTCGTGGAGAGTAGTACTGATAGATTACCCCATATGAGATCTTGTAATGACCCCATCGTTACGACAACAACAAAGTACAATTTTGTTTTTGCGTTAGGATAAAGAATCGTCACACCTAATTCATAGAATCACATAAACAAAAACAACATCGAAATCAATAACGACACAAGTCAATGCATTAACACAAACAAAAGTGACACATAATCAAACATAAAAACAAATCAATTAATCATCATCATCATAATAGATGCACTTAGTTAACGCATCATCATAATAATTAACGACAAAATCAACACATCAAGATCGTGTAAAGAGAAATACCAATAAGTGATTAACCATGCTACTGAATAATAATGAGCTACTTGCCTGAACTACCCTGCAAGGTTAGGAACTATAGGAAACATAAGCAATGCCCAAGCCCTGGATTCATCTGATTGATTTTGACCACTTAAGGTCTCATGGCTGGCGACTGTTTTGAGGAACAAGGAGGTGTCTAAATCCCACTAACACAATCAAGTCGAAAACTAACTAGTTCAATCAATCAACATCATTAGTCTTCATGGCGCAAAAGAAATATAAATACTCAATCATTCATACATCGACATTATTCATGGCGCATGAGAAATCTAAATTCTAAAACAATCAATCATCAATAATTAACATTCTTCCAAGGAGCAAGAGTAAACAATTCTAAAACAATCACACATCCACATGATTATCAATGCATAAGTAATCGTCAACTTTATTTTCAAGGCACAAGGGTAATCATCAATTCTATCTACATAGCGCAAGTAATAAAATCACAAGAATCATAAGCGTCTATCCATTCAAGGATGTGCAAGTCAGGATCTAATTTACTCAAACAACTTCAAGAAATAAATTAGTGCAAGGTGAGGTACAATTTGAGCAAGAGGAAATAATAAAAAAGAGATAATAAAAAAGAGATAACCACAAGAGCGTAAATGCCATTCTAAACTGGTTAGAAGTCTATTTCTAAATGTCAGAAGTATTTATCAAGTCAGGTTCCCTCCAGATCAAGCCTCATTTGTCAAGAGATTCCAACTTTCGTAAAGATACCACCCCTATGTCTTCCATATTGGTATCCTTGTTTTAAGGGATATGTTGTTTTAGCAATAAAAAGGATTTTAAATTAAGTACGTATCTAAAAGTAATAACCTATAAGGCGATCGATTCTTTTAAGTCAACATAAGAGTTCGATACCACTTTTCATTTCCAAATTTAGATCATGAAGGAAAATTCTTCTTGATCAACCCTTAATAAATATAAGTAAGGAGTCCATAAATGATTACTTAATATTGTAGAGAAACACTTACTAATATAAGGAATCATATTAATGACACATTATGGAAAAAGAAAATATACCATTCATATGTAAAAAATCACAATAATGATACCTATAATTGTAACAAATCCACCAACTTATTGAATACCTTCCTAAGACAACTCTCAAAATTCTTCATAGTATTCTACCTATTGGATTATCAAGCGAACATGACTCTACAACCAAGATTTTAGTGTATTCAGACATTGGGTAAATCAAAGCCCAAGAATAGGTGTAAATAGAGTGGAAAAGTAAGACTAGGAGCTTACTAGTTAGACTAGTAGAATCACAATTCTTGCATTGGGATCAACATTTTTCCACCTTCCTGCAATACTTAGGCTTTAATGTATTGGTGTTTTAAATCAGATGAAAAGAGTGGAAATTTTAATTGGGTTACTCGGTGGCCCTGGTAGCTTGTGTGATGAAGTGCTCTAACACCGCTTTGGGTGTGTGCATAGAAAACGCAATCCAGGAGTTGGCAGTCGGCCGCTGCAATGTGGAAGGGCCGTCCAGACGGTGCCGAAAGCAAAGGGGATGGATTGAAATCCCTTCACTGCGCGATAAAGTAAACATACCCAGTCTATAATATTAATAGAAGGGTCAAGCCTAGTACCAACTATGGGAAAGGAGGTGAAATTAGCGTAAGAATCAACACATACTTGTGTTGTCAAGACGTTACATATGGTGCATGCGGGTAAGATAGTCTTGCGAACAGTTTTCCTTCGAATCCAAGGTGGCTTTAGCATGCCCAGGTCTATTCCAGGAGGAGTCATGACTAAAATGTTTCGAAGGTAAGTCTTCTACTCAGCAATGGCGGGTCGCAGAGAGATCAGAAGATGAATTTGAATCAAGTTTCCAGTCTCTTCGTTTCCTGGTAATGCTTTGTTTTATCCACGACCTATGGTGATACACAGGGTGCCTTGTGGATATCAGAGAAGGATATTTCCTTCCACGAAAATGAAGGATCACGTTCTTACTGGTTCGGGGTCCTGGTAGAATACGAAAATGGAGATGGTGACCTAGGAGCGATCGATATAACGCAGGTGGGTAATGTACAGAGTTAAATTGCACACTGTAGGAGATATTTGTTAAAAGTAATTACACTATGTAATGGCCAGAGATTATATAATGGGTTCTTGTTTCACTTCTCTTCGAGAAACTCCAAAACATGGCCACCAACACAACCAACAAGGGAGCAATCGGGCTTGAGCAATGGCCTTTACGTGCCCCGTTCTCCATTCACCTTACAACCCTCACCACAGGAAGGCACTCATTAAAATATCATTGTTCCATAGGTTAACAACCCAACGCTACATACAATTCCAATGCCAATCCTTCGTTGGAAGTGTTGCATGTAAATTTCGATAAGGGAATTCAACGATTCAGGATATCTGTAATAATAATGTGACTAGATTGAACTATTCAAGATTCTCGATGATAAGGGGGGATGGGTATCAATGATTTGATAAAAAGGTAATCTGTGAAATTTGAAAGAGAAAATATATACAGTTGGGACCTTAAAAGGTTAAGCTCTCAATGCTACAAACGCAAAAGGGAAAACATTCTATGCTAAGTTCGACCTCCTATGTCCGATTTATAACCTCCGAACTAGAGGATGAATAAGAAATCACAAGGGTTACAGTTATTTAAAATGATCACTCACAACCCCCCCCCCACACACACACATGTTGGATTATTGAGAGGGGGGGTGAATCAATAATAGAGACATTTAATCCTTTTTAACCACAATATGCAAGTGTTATACCAATGTAGCATTATCATCCAATAGCTGCAACTGGAAGGAGGCTATAACCCCCTAGTTTCTTAGGCTACAACCTGAGGGAAGATCCAACTCCCCAATTCTCTAGCTACAACCAGAAAGAGGCTACAATCCCCTATGTTCTCTGACTACAACCGGAAGGTGGCTACAACCACCTGTCCTTTCCCTGTCCAACCGGCCTAATGTAGAAGTAGAATGATGGAACCATTGTCACACTATCACTGTGAGATATACTGTTGTAAACTTGTACCAATCAACTTGCACCAAACAACCTATACCAATAACCTGAACAATGCATCAACCATGCATCAACATGTACCTCAACCTTTAATCAACATCTACCATAAACAAGTGCATCAACCATGCACCAACCTGTACCAAACAACCTGTAATCAACCTGTAACGTAAACAATTGCATCAACCATGCACCAACTTGTACCTCAACCTGTACCATGAATAAGTGCATCAACCATGCACCAAACCTGTACAAATAACATGTCACAACAACATGTCCTAACAACCTATACAACAACCTGTCTCATCAATCTTATCAACCAAATCAAATCTACTCACTAAGATCAATCACCAAGGCAACTCTCAAAGATGTGCATCAACCAAGAATAACACAACAACTCATAATAATCACCAAGATCAATATGTGCTTCTAATAATATACCAATACAAGTATGCTACATCATCCATAAACCATGTGTCAACAATACAACTAACAAGTGCCTCCAACCATGTACCAAGTATGTAACAATCATGTATCAACTACTCATCAACTATGATTCATCAAGATGTACCAACATCATCAACTATACACCTCATGTATGTGGAAAATCATCAACTACTTGTCTCAACCATGTACCCAACATGTACCTTAACCAAAATCCCTCATCAGTTTCATCATCCAAATCTGATTTGTAACTCTGTAATAGACCTGGTGTATAAGATCACATACTAGAATTTTCATCAAACTTTACTTTAGTCTCACATGACTAATTTTGGATTAGTCAACAAACCTAACTTGAAATAATCATAAATATGTACCTGTAATGAATAAATATCTAAACATGGTACATAATGTTCTTCAATGTCTTTTATGCAATTCCTCTAGACGTCACTACTTGGAACCTTTCAAAAAAGGAGTTATAGAAAAATTGACATACCTTGTTGATTTTTGGCTTATTCTAGAGAGCGAACTTGTAGAGCGTGCCCCACACAGAATATTTGTTGTATGGATTTGAAAATTGTACACAGAATACTACAAGTTGTACTCTAACCAATACATTTGGTCTTATTGAATTTGGATATGTTATGAATAAGTTATGACGTTTTTACCCGAAACACCTATTTTAGACTAGTTTCAGGACTAGCCACAAACCCTATTTTCCATGAAGTTTAACTCCAAAAATACAACGACCCACAAGATGAAATTTGTACCACGGTGATATGACCTGTAAATAACATACCTTAGAAAACATCATCAAAATAATCTATCCTCCCTTGAATTTCATCCTTCTTTACTTCACCTTCCCTCTGAAATTCGGCTTAGATATCCTTTGGTTACCTAAGTCACCTATAGATATTCAATATGCTCAAGTGTGCTAAAAATGAGAGAGCCTTTCCTCTTATTTATACTTTCATGTAGCTTCCTCAAGGGGTTACCTTTTAACCATCTTAACCCACTTTCCTTATTTTAGGGTTAACCGACTTCTAATTTCTCCATTAAATTTATTATTTAAATAATTTCTTTTGTATTAACTTTGAATTATAGTACACTCGTCACTTCACTTTATTATTTAACTTCTAAAATCTCTTAAACCACTTTGACTACTTTGACCTTTTGGGGCTTCTAGATGACTCATGAGGGTTCTCGAACTTCACATGACCATAACTCTCTAACCGTGAGGAGTTATGTGATGTTCTATATACCAATGGAAATAACATGACATGTAATATCCATATAGAATAGTCTTGCCTAAAAATATATCAAAACTCATACCATTATCCATCAAACAAAAATGGGTCCATTACCCAAACCTGGGTTCTCCAACTTCTCATGGCCATAAATCTCTAACCGTGAGGAGTTACGTGACGTTCCACATACCACCGAAAACGGAATGACATGTACTATCCATCTAGAATAGTCTTACCTTCAAATTAAAACTCATACCATTATACATGAAACAACCTTGGGTCCATTACCCAAACCTTTGTGCTACAGGAATTCACTACCAGACTTTATCCAAGGGTTGACATCAATAAGTAAGGGTTGAAATCAATCTACAATATCACTCTCCAATGGTTGACATCAATGACAACCAACAATCCATACCAACTGTCCATCAACCTAAGCCAATTGTTTGACAATATCCCCCTTTGACATTGATGGCAACACCAACATTGATGGAAACACTTAGTCATGATAACATTCATGCTTATACTCCTCATAAATGTTACTATCTCTCCCCCTTTGACATCAATGGCAAAGGGTATCTCCCTTTGGGGCTGTTTCCCCTGACTGAACTCTCCTTGGGGATGCTCCCCCTATCTACATGTCTTTGTTCTCTCTCTCCAAGCATTGTTATCCTACATCTGATAAATCTCTCCCCCTTTTTCATCAATGGCAAAGGTATCTTTCCATATGGGGCTACTCCCCCTAACTGAACTATCCTTGGGGATACTCCCCCTGATTGAAATCTTCTTGAAATTGATCTCCCAAACTGAACTGTCCTCTTTATGGTGCTTCCTCGTGTAAATCTAAGACATACAAGACAAGCATTAAAAAACATTCATTTTGGAGTAGAAATTGCTCCGAGTCTCTGGCAAAGACACTCAAAGGCTTCCTGTGGAAGAGGTTTTATAAATATCTCTGCCACTTGTTCTTTTGTGCCCAAATGCTCAACTATGTTGTTCTTCTCTGCAACCTGTTCCCATAGAAAGTGATACTTTATTGGAATGTGATTCGTTTTGAAGTGCATCACCGGGTTATTTGAGATACTGATGGCGCTTGTATTATCACAATAGATTGGAATGGGCTCATCATACTCAACCTGCATATATGTGAGAGTTTGTTTCATCCATAGAACCTGTGTATAACATGTTGCTTCTACAATATACTTTGCCTCGACTATAGATAAAGACACTGATGATTGTTTCTTGCTTAGCCATGATACTAAACACTCACCCAAGTAGAATGTTGCTCCACTGGTGCTTTGTCGTTCATCAATGCAACCTGCCTAATATGCATATGTGTAGGAAATAAGTGATAGATCATTTCCTTTTGGATACCATAATCCAAACTCTTTTGTTCCTTTGACATGTCTGAAAATCCTCTTCACTGCTAATATATGTGATTCCTTTGGTGCTTCTTGAAATCATGCCACATGTACAACTGCCTGCATTACATCTGGTCTGGATGTTGTCACATATATTAAGATACCAATCATTGACCTATATTGCCTTTGGTTTGTATACTTTGAATCATCATCTTTTCTCAACTTGCAACTGGTTTGCATAAGAGTGGTAACTAGTTTGCAATATTCCATTCCAAACCTCTTTAGCATTTCTCTAATATACTTAGTTTGATAAATAAAAATTCCTTGGTTGCTTTGACATATATGAAGACCCAAAAAGAAGGATAGCTCTCCAAGTAATGACATTTCAAATTCATTCTGCATATCCTTTGCAAATTTTTGGCTTAACCTGTCATTGGTACTTCCAAAACAATATCATCAACATAAATTTCAATTAATAAAATACTACCTTGAGTTACCTTGATGTAGAGGTTGTTTTATGCGCTTCCTTTCCATAGTTCATAGGGATTTTTGTCACTGTTCTGAGAATTACTCTGTTTTGAATGTGAATTGTTGTATGCACTGCATGTGTCCAAAAAATATCTGTCAATTTTGGAATCCATTAACATTGTTCGAGCCATTTCTTGTGTAATTATCATCCATTATGATAATGTTCCTTTGTCTCTGAACCACTCTCTGAACCCATCTATGAATTCATGCTCTTGTCCACTGTCATATATTTGTCCAAACCTGCTAAGTGTTCTTTTGAATCCATCTATGTCCATATTGTCCAAGACTCTACTTGTGCAATTGTCCATAATGCTGACCCATTTATCACTATACTATCATGAAGTCTTGATTAATCTATCAAACTGTACTTTTGCTAACTAACTACTCTGAATCTGTCTTCTCAAACTCTGTAAGCTGCTGGAAGGATGGTTCTTTGGTGTGTCATAGTGATGCAGGAGCATCTCCCACATCAAGCGAGCCAGCACGGAAGTAAAGGGACAGCTGGACGAGCCAGCACAAATTTTGAAAACACTTTGGAATTGTTGCGCAAATCTTAAATGAGCCATTAAGATGAAGCGCACTTGTATATTGTAATGGACCTTGAGTGGATTGCTCTCGTCCTTAGTAGGTAGAAGACATTTAAGATAGTTAATGTAAAGTAGATAGAATTTAATTCTAGACTAGACAGTTCTTGAGCGCAAGAGGGAAGTGGGATATAGACACCCTCATTGTGCATTTGTAACATTATTCTGGAGCATTAGAGCAAGAGCATGCAGAGAGCTGTGTAAAGAACACCCATGTACAGATATTTGAATTAATAGAAGAGCTTTGATTCAAATTCATGGTTTTGTGTCTGTTCTCTGTGTATTGATGTTGATGTGCTCATGAAAGTTTTCTTCCAGTTATACATTTGATTTTATATGCTGTGTATATGATTTCATGTATGAATTGAAGTCTGAGAGAAGGAAGGAATGAGTTTCAATTGTTTCTCTATTTGAGCCAGAGGATTCCTGCAAGGAGTGCAGTCGAATTGTCCACAAGGAGTGCGTTGACAGAGGGTTCAAATAAAGATAACTTTTTTTCTCATTCATCCAGAAGGTGTAGTTGGTACAGAGGATCCGTGCAAGGAGTGCATAGGCCAAGTGAAGCCTCAGGGTTGCGAACTTAAGCAAAGCATTGAGAGACTGCTGTTGCAGGTGTGCGCAGAGTCGAAAGGATTCAAACACTTAGACGTGTTTGAAGGATTTTTGCAAGGAGTGCGTGCGGGATTTTCTTTCTGAGAACTTAAAGCCTTGGGAAAATCTCAGGAAGGATAGGCCTTTGAATTTGTTGAAGGAGAGCACAGGGGAGCTGCGACTGAACGTTCGTAGGAGGCGTCGTAGGTTTGCGAGCAGATGAAAAAGTTCTGTGGAGAGGAACACTTAATCGTTTCGTAGGTTTCATAGGGAAATAGAAGAGCCTTGGAGTTCTTCAGGCCGAGGAAAGAGGATATCCTGTGAGCGGGCGTGCCTATGTCAGTTTGGTATCAGAGCACAGAAAGATTCTTTGCTTTCTGTAGCAGAGAAGAGAATTCGCCATGCCGCCAAGAAGAGATAGACAGTCACCCGATCCAGAGGATAGGGAAATGCCGAGACGAAGAGGCAGGGAGATGCGAGATATCTGAGTGAGACTCGAAGACATGGAGACAACACAAAGGCATACAGCTAGTGCTGGGGATCTTAGTGATTCCAAGAGTGAAATTGAGGCTGAACGAGAAGAAGAAGTTGCAGCTGAAGATGCATCAAACGAGCGTTTGATCAGAGCTATTGCCAAGATGGGTGCAAGAGAAAAGATGGACATTCCAGTTTACGAGGGAAACTTGGATGCAGAGGAGCTTCTAGATTGGATTAGAGCTCTAGACACATACTTCAACTATGAAGATGTCGAAGAGGACAATAAAGTCAAGCATGCTGTTACACGCTTGAAAGGACATGCAACATTATGGTGGGATGAACTACAAGATGACAGATGCTGCAAGGGCAAGCAGAAGATCAAGAGCTGGGACAGGATGATCGCGAAGATGGAAGCGAAATTCATCCCCAGAGATTATCAAATTACTCTCTTCAGGAGGATGTAGAACCTGAGACAAAAGCTAATGACAGTGAAAGAATACACTGAGGAATTCTACAAACTAAACATCAAAGTAGGTCATCAGGAGAGCGATGATGAGAAGGTTACCAGATACATGAATGGCCTGAGATATGATATCCATAATGAGATGAGCATGGCAACCCTCCGGACGGTGGAAGATGCTTATCATATGGCTCTGAAAGCTGAGGAGAAGCTGAGCCGAAAACAGAGTCAGAGGGGCCGAGGCAGAAGCTAGCCCAGAGGCAAGTCAGTTGCCCAGGATAAATTTCAGAAGCCCAAAGAAGAATGGAAGAAACCTCAGACTCATACCAAGAGAGGTGGAACCTCACAGCGAGGGCCATATGTTGAACAAAGAGGACATCATAATGAGCAGAGAGGAGATTATGTTGACAACAACACTTTTCCTCGTACCAGAGGTAGAGGAAGAGGATGAGGTGGAGTAATTACATGCTTCACATGTGGGAAGAATGGACACAAGTCTTACGAGTGTCCAGAGAAAAAGAAGGACATTGGAGAAGCTCACATCACTGAAGCATAGAGGCGGGATGTTGAGGCAGAAGGCGCTGAAGGCGAAAGATCGCTGATGATGCGAAAAGTTCTTTTGACACCCGAGAAGGAGGTGGAGAGTTTAGTCCAAAGGACCAGACTCTTCAGGACTGCTTGCAAGACTAAGGACAGGGTATGCAAGGTCATCGTAGACAGTGGTAGCACAGATAATCTCATTTCTACAGAGATGGTAGAGAAGCTAGAGCTGGAAACGACTGATCATCCAAGCCCATACAGTGTTTCGTGGCTACAGAAAGGACACCAGGTAACTATTACTAAACAATTCTTGGTTGAATTTAAGATAGGTGGATATAATGATAAGATATTGTGTGATATTATTCCTATGGATGTTTGTCATCTATTGCTGGGTAGACCATGGAAATATGACAGAAATGTGATTCATGATGGGAGAATGAACACATACACCCTAGAGAAGAATGGGAGGACACACATGTTGCTTCCGATAAAGGATAAGGGGGTGAAGTCTGAAGTAAGAAACACAGTACTTCTCACGAGTGGGAAGGAACTTCTTACAGAGGTTAAAAAGAAGGAGGATCCACAATTCTTTGTGGTCAGAAAGCCAAGGATTGTTCTGACTAGCACAAGAATGGATGATTTACCAGAGGAAGTTCAGGAAATACTGGAAGAGTTCGCTGACATCATTGTGGACGAATTACCTCGTTCGTTGCCATCGATCAGGAGTGTGAGTCATCATATTGATCTCATACCAGGAGCTAGTTTGCCAAACAAAGCTACGTACAGATTGACACCGCAAGAGAATGAAGAGGTTAACAGGCAGATCCAGGAGTTATTGGACAAAGGATTGGTCAGGGAAAGTTTGAGTCCATGTGTTGTTCCTATAGTACTCAGTCCGAAGAAAGATGGAGGTTGGAGGATGTGTACTGACTCAAGGGCGATTAATAAGATAACCATCAGGTACAGATTTCCATTGCCGAGGATGGATGATCTGATGGATTTCTTGAGTGGAGCAAAATACTTTTCAAAGATTGATTTGAAAAGCGGATATCACCAGATTCGCATGAGAGAAGGTGATGAATGGAAAACAACCTTCAAAACAAATGAAGGGTTGTATGAATGGCTTGTTATGCCGTTTGGCTTAACAAATGTGCCAAGTACCTTCATGAGGTTGATGAATGAAGTCCTGAGGGAGTTCATTGGGAAATTTGTCATTGTGTATTTGGATGACATATTGATCTACAGTAAGACAATGGCAGAGCATCTGAAGCATTTGGCTACAGTGATGAAAAAGCTACAGCAAGAGAAGTTGTTGATAAACATGAAGAAGTCCTCATTCATGAAGACAAAGCTCATTTACTTGGGGTTTGTTATTTTTGCAAATGCATTGAGGATGGATCCAGATAAGGTGGAAGTAATCAATAATTGGCCATCATTGAAGAATATTTTTGAGGTGAGGAGTTTTCACGGGTTAGCTAGTTTCTACTAGAAATTCATCAGGAATTTCAGTGGAATCAGCGCAACGATGATGGACACAGTGAAAAAAAGACATAAGTCTTTTCATTGGATGGAAGAGGCTGAGGAGAGTTTCAATCTATTGAAATAGAATATTACAAAACAACCAGTGTTGGTGTTGACGAATTTCCAGAAGACATTTCAGGTGAAATGTGATGCAAGCAGATTTGCAATCGGGGCAGTCTTAAGACAAGAAGACAGGGCGATAGTGTATTTCAGCGAGAAGCTGAATGAAGCAAAATTGAAATACTCCACGTATGATAAGGAATTTTATGCTATCATACATGCATTGAATAAATAGAGGCATTACTTGATCCCGAAGGAGTTTGTTTTGTACAGTGACAATCATGCACTGCAGTTTGTGACTCAATAGGAGAAGTTGAATCAGAAACATGTCAAATGGGTTGAGTATATGCAGAAATTCACGTTTGTGATTAAGCATATTTCTGGTACTACTAACAAAGTGGTTGATGCTTTGAGCAGGAAGTGTTTGTTGTTGCAGGAGCTCCGAGTCAAAACGTTAGGTTTTGAAGATCTCAGGAACATGTATGCAAATGATCAATATTTCAGAGAGGTGTATGAAGTAGCTGAGAATCCAATTCTCAGAGATAGGAGCCAATGGATAGAGTACATGATCTAGAAAGGATTGTTGTTTAGAGGCAATCAACTGTGTATTCCGAAATGCTCCATGAGGGAGAATTTGTTGAAGGAAAAACACAGTGGAGGATTGGCAGAACAATTCGGTCACGACAAGACATTCGCGAAGCTGAATGAGTCATACTTTTGGCCGGGAATGTGAGCAGATGTCAAGATATTTGTAGACAGATGTAGAATTCACCAGCATTCGAAAGGAAGGAAGCAGAATGCAGGTTTTTATCAACCATTTTCCATACCAGAGAGGCCATGGGAGGCGATAAGCATGGATTTTGTATTGGGGTTGCCAAGAACACAAAGAGGTGTTGATTCAATCTTTGTGGTGGTGGATAGATTTTCCAAAATGGCACACTTCATTCCATGTCAGAAAACCAGTGACGCAACTCACATTGTGAACTTGTTTTTCAAAGAGGTCATTCGACTTCATGGGTTGCCGAGAAGTATAGTTTTAGATCGAGATACGAAATTCATAGGGCATTTTTGGAGGACCTTATGGAAGAAGCTGGGAACTAACTTGGCATTTAGTTCGGCTTATCATCCTCAGACGGATGGGAAGATGGAAGTGGTGAAAAAAAGTCTGGGAGACTTGCTGAGAAGCTTGGTGACAGAGCACCATAGCCAGTGGGACAGTATATTACCACAGGAAAAATTTGCATACAATGACTCAGTGAATCAGAGTATAGGATAGAGTCCATTTCAGGTTGTCTATGGGATGTGGCCAAGAGGAATTTATGAACTAAGGGGTTCATAGCAGACTGCTACTAGGAGAGCTAGTGCAGAAGAGTTCACAGAAGTGATGAAGGAACTTCACAGCCACGTGAAGCAACGACTGCTAGATTCAAGTCAGAAGTATAAACACAGAGCCGATCAACATC
>JASDQU010370684.1:6109-35792 GCA_032191745.1 Picea mariana | reverse complement strand
GATATTCAATATGCTCAAGTGTGATGAAAATTAGAGAGCCTTGCCTCTTATTTATACTTTCATGTAGCATCCTCAAGGGGTTACCTTTTAACCATCTTAACCCACTTTCCTTATTTTAGGGTTAACCCACTTCTAATTTCTCCATTAACTTTATTATTTAAACAATTTATTTTGTATTAAATTTGAAGTATAGTAGACTCATCACTTCACTTTATTATTTACGTTCTAAAATCTCTTAAACTACTTTGACTACTTTGACCTTTTGGGGCTTCTAGATGACTTATGAGGGTTCTCCAACTTCACATGGCCATAATTCTCTAACCGTGAGGAGTTATGTGATGTTCCACATACCAATGGAAATGGAATGACATGTACTATCCATATAGAATAGTCTTTCCTACAAATATACCAAAACGCATACCATTATACATCAAAAAAACTTGGGTCCATTACCCAAACCTGGGTTCTCTAACTTCTCATGGCCATAACTCTCTAACCATGAGGAGTTATGTGACATTCCACATACCACCAAAAATGGAATGACATGTAATATCCATCTAGAATAGTCTTACCTTCAAATTAAAACTCATACCATTATACATGAAACAACCTTGGGTCCATTACCCAAACCTTTGTGCTACCAGACTTTCTCCAAGGGTTGACATCAATCATTAAGGGTTGACATCAATCTACAATATCACTCTCCAATGGTTGACATCAATGACAAACAAAAATCCATATCAACTATCCCTCAACCTAAGACAATTGTCTGACAACACACACACACACACACATAAATTATTACCCAAACTTCTCAACGTATGACAAGAAACAATCTGCCTAAACTGCATAAATGAAATAATAAATCGATTAAACTATGGTATGTAATCACTGGCAGTAACTAAGAGATTAGAGATTTTATTCCTGCATGTATGCATCCTAACAACCATTATTTAGTTGTGAAATTAGGATAACGACAATCATCATAAATTATCTTCTAGATTCCACTAAAAGCTATCAAGGATTTGTTAATCAAGTTTATAATTACAATCTGTTGATGGAAAAATTACAAGAAATATATTATACAAATTTAATCTTAATATATAAAATTCCATCTTAGAAGAGGGGTACCGTAACCGATGATGAGGATTCAAATATGTTATCCCACGGTTGCGCTCCATCCAGCTCCCCGCTTGCTAACCATGGAGACTTCACCAGTACCTCCCATACAACGCTAGGGGTACTCTTCTTACCCCTTAGCCCCCAGAGCCGCAAAGGGGCCACACACAAACACACACAACCATAATCCCCTAGCTCCTGGCTCACCTCGCAAGGTAGAGCCACCACTCTCTCTCTCTCAAGCTGGGTATCCTAACTCTCATAAGTAAAACCAATTAGAATTTCTGCAACATAACCTTACTTATAACCCGTGTGATCCATCCCTCAACTCAACCATTTTTTTTTATAGAATTTTCCTTAGTGACACCTCGCCATTTGCACATTTAATTCATTTTTTTAAAAATTAATTAGGAATTATCCCCCCGTACACTTGTCACCCATTCCTTTAGTTGCACCAATAAATCCACAATTTAATTTAATTAAATGTCAATTTCCCTCACCCATCCTAAAAGTGCTCTTAAAATCACTCCTAATTGTCCCTTTTATTCCCATTTATGACCGGCACCTTTCTAAAACGTAGTTGAGATAAAATAGGAATGTTCTCTAGTTAGACTAGACTCTAGATACCTTTCTATGCTTACACATTCTTGAATGTTGTATTCCTTTCTTATTTTAATTTCTAATTTGGTATTTTAAGCACACATGTGTATTGTATTAATTCTTTAGATTTATTTCATCTCTCTTAATCTCTTAATTTGGTTTACCTTTTTCTTATTTCATCTAATTTGTAATTTAGTTTTAGAAATATCACCAAGCTTTAGACTTAGACTTAAATTCAAATAGGCTTAGACTTTCGTTTGGGGTATAAAATTAATAATTTCAATCCCTAATTAATTAATTAAATCCGACAATGTTTAAAGATTTTACAAGATGTAAAAAATTCGCTCAAGGTTTTCTAGGCCACCTAGGTTCATTGGCTCAAATGTTTATTACGTGATGTTCCCTTCAAGACACATTCTATGCTCCAAGGGTGCCACTCACCTGTGATTCAAATTTTAATTACGCGATGTGCCCTTCAAGATGCACTCCATGCTCCAAGGGTGCCACTCTCCTTTGACTGGTTTTGGTAGTTTTCCAACCCTTGGAGTCAATACCCCATTCATGAGATCTTGTGAGAGACTAAGGAATTCTAAGGAATAATGACCCTTCCTTATTATACTCTCCTTAGAATCTTCATGACCGACTGCCTCAATCTTCCCTCATGACATTGTGGATCTCTTGAACTAGGTAATCGTTAACCTACAATTCGATCCACGACGGGAGTGCTAGTAGGTAGTGACATGGATGATGCCACACCTCTCCCTCAATATCTGGTTGTTGTGCATGGCCCCTTTTCTCCTTATGTGAGTCATATTAGCAAGAAATTTCCATCCTACATCCATCAACAAAACACTGTCAAAGATCCATAAACAACATCATAATATAATCGATCATATGTCATATATGCATAAATGAAATACTCAAACCAATAAAATCCACTCCCTGACTCAATCCAGAGTCCAAGGAGGTGCGGTGATTCCATCAACATCCTCAATATGTCAAGTGTCCTGCACACTCAGGGGAAACTCGTCAATAACATCTGTCAATATATAGATATCAAATAACTTAACATTATAATCCATCAACAACATCATAAGAATCCATAAGAGAATAGACAACCATATACTTAAACCAGATCACTTGCATGCAAGTATTCTCAAAGAATAAGTCATTAACATGTGCTCGCAAGAGAGGGATGTTACATACACCCCCTCTTGTTTTAAACTTCGTCCCAAAGTTGTACAGTATATAAATGCAGTAAATAAATCATTTGATAAGATCTATATGCCTAACTACCAAATAAATATGGAAATTGTTGGCACATATCATATGCATCCTCCCAGGTGGTCGAGTGTGGACTATAATTGTCCCACTAGACCTTGACCTGATCAAGTGTTCGACGTTGTAGCTGTTGAATGTGATGGTCCAGAATGCGGATTGGCTTCGCCATGAGTGCCCCCTCGTCTGATACCTGCTAGGAAATAATGTCAATCACATATGTAGGATCACTAACATAAATTATTAAAACAAATACATGAAAAAATCATGCATACACCTCAAAGAATCAGGCAAGGCTAGTCGATAGGCCACAAGCCCTTTCTTTTCCACAACTTCGAAAGGTCCCAAAAACCTAGGAGAGAGTTTAACACCCTTTCCAAACTTGATCGGACTCTTATGCGGTTTCACCCAGAAGAAGACTCGATCACCAACTTCATAATTACGATCAATGCGATGCACATCAACACAACTCTTTTGTCGATCTTGCACTTCTTTAATCATTTGTCTTATCGTTTGCATTTTTTCTTCCATTTCTTGGATCGATTTTGGTCCTACCAGGACCGTATCCTCAATTCGATCCCAGCTCAAAGGTGCCTGACACAGTTGCTCGTAAAGAAACTCAAATGGTGCCATCTCAATGGTTATTTGATATCTATTGTTGTACACAAACTCTACCAGTGGTAGGAAATATTCCCAATGCTTTTGTTGGTCCATCACGTACATACACAACATATCTTACAAAATTTTGTTCGTTCTTTCTATTTGCCTGTCTGTCTAAGGGTTATACGTTGTACTAAATTTAAGTTGGGTTCCAAAGGCGTCTTGGAAACTAGTCCAAAAACGTCATGTAAACATTGATCCTCTATCGGATATGATCCTCTTAGGCACACCATGCAATCTCAAAATCTCGTTGATAAAAAATCTATCTATTTCTGGTGCCTGATACATCATACACATAGGGATAAAATGCGCATTCTTCATTAGAGTGTCCACTACCATGAAAATTTGAGTCATGCCTCCTTGTCGTCAGTGACAACCCAACAATAAAGTCCATCGAAATGAATTGCCATTTCGATTATGGAATAGCGTGTGGCTGTAGTAATCCTACCGAATGTCTATGTTCAACCTTCAATTGATGACATTCTAGCATCTATCCTCATAGTTAACTATGTCCGCCTTCATTCCTTTCCAGAAGAATAAGGGCTTAAGGTCTGCCCTCATCTTTGTGACTCCTGGATGATCCATGTACACTACTCTATGAGCTTCATTTAAGATCAAACTTATCAAATTGTCATTAGGTGGTACTTAAATCCGATTATTATACCTCATCAATCCATTGTTGTCCAAAGTATATCCTTCAATTTTTGGTACCAACATGGTGTCTTGTCCAATATTTTCCTTAACCTCTTTATACCAGTCATCGTCACACCGTATAGTTAGAATATTTTCTCGAAGATTCATATGAAGAGGTATCACCCAAAATATGCCTGGTCTCAGACTCAAATGCATCTACCACTCTGTTCACCATTCCTTTTATGTAAGTAATCTAAAAATTGTATTCGCTAAGCAATTATGACCAATGCCTCTATCGTGCATTCAAGTCACTTTGCATAAAAATGTGCTGCAAGCCACAGTGGTCTGTTTTTAGTTTGAATTTTCATCCAATCAGGTAGTGTCTCCATACTCTCAGGGCATACACAATGGCTAATAACTCCAAATCATTCATTGCGTAGTTCTCTTCATGCTTTCTTAATTTCCTTGAGATGTAAGCAATCACTCGACCGTCTTGCATCAAGAATCCACCTAAGCCTTCCTTGGATACGTCTACCAAGAATTCCTCATCTATGTCAGGGACTTTTAGTATCGACGTTGTCATCAAAAACTCCTTGATCCTTCAAAATGCTTCTACACATTTCTTGGTCCATACAAAATTCTTGTTTTTCTTCTGCAATTTCGTAATCGGATTTGATATCTTCAAAAAACCTTCGACGAACCATTGATAATATCCTGCTAAACCCATGAAGCTACATACTTCTGGTACATTCGTCGATGCAGGCCATTCTATAATAGCCTCCACCTTCGTTGGATCCACAGTGATGCCTTCGCCGAAGGTAACATGCCCTAATTAATGAATCCTTGATTGATAAAAAGATCATTTCAACAGTTTCCTGTATAATTTGTTTTCTTGTAAACACTGTAGTACCAAGAGAAAATGTTCATCATGTTCTTCCATTTTCCAAAAATATATCAATATGTCGTCAATGAATAATTGAACAAACGTGTCCAATTATTCGCTTAACACCCCATTCATCAAGCTCATAAATACCCCTGGAGCGTTTGTCAATTGAAACAGTAAAATGGTAAAATCGTAATGCCCAAACCTCGTTTTGAATGCGGTCTTAGTAATACGTTCCTCTTTGATCCGTAGTTGGTGATATCCTGATCTCAAGTCAATCTTTGAAAACACCGTCACACCCTTCATTTGGTCAAACAAATTTTCTATTCTTGGAAATAGATACTGGTTCTTGATCATTGCCTTGTTAAATTGATGGTAGTCAATATAGAGTCTCCATGACCCATCCTTATTTCGTATGAAAATAACGGGCACATCCCATGGTGACACACTTGGACGTATAAGTCCTGGGTCCAAAAACTCCTTTAGTTTCATTTTCAACTCCTGTAACTCAGGGGTCGATATCCAATAAGGTGTTCTTGCTATCGATTCAGTTCTAGGTTTCAGGTCGATTGTAAACTCCAAATCTATTTTGGGAGGAAAACTTAGTAACTCTTCTAGGAACATGTCTGCAAACTCTTGTACAACTGGAAGGTTTTCTAATACTTCCACCACACCCTTGTCGTTCAACGTTAGGATTGCATATAGCTTGCATCCTTTGCGCATGCTCTTCTATAGCTGTAGGGAAGAGATGAACCTTAAGGAAACTCCTTGGTTTCTTCCTACAATCACTCGTCTCTATCCCTCATCATCGGTCAAACTCAATTGTTTTGTCTTATAGTTGAGCATCGCATAATGCGATTCCAACCAGTCCATACTGACCATGACATCATAAGATCCTAATATTGTGACGTATGTTTGACCTTTGTTACAAAATCTCCTAGGTTAAGGCTACAGTCCGTAACCCTTCCTGGACAACCTTTTGCTTGGCACTAAAATCCATTTCCATGTAGCTAAAACCATCCTGTTTGAATTCCTTTACCTTAATTCATTTTAGCATTGCACCAGAAATAAAGCTCTCTGTAGCACTAGGATGTATCAAAATACTAAAGGTCTGATCAGCGATGGTACCTAATGTCTCGAGCACAATAGAATGGTGCTCGGACTTGCGGTTATTCATAACTTCATGAATTCTTTGGGCCTTTCCCAAATCTCCAATGATAGTGTGTCCTGTCAACCCGACCGCTCTAGCCTTCTCAACCAGAAAATCTCACTGGTAATGTGGCTCTCAACATGTCCTGCATCCGATCTTCGATCTAGTACTCCTGGTCCTCGAAGTAGAGGCTATTGGCCTACCAACCTAAGATCCTAGTTTTTTCTATTGAAAATTCCTAAACAGGTGCTGCTGTGGACGATACTATTGTTGATGTGATGGTAATCTATAGGGAGTTCCCCACTAAGGAGTCGATTTTCAAGGTTTCATGAACGTGAATCCTATCGATGTATCCCAATTCCTTGATGTATGTTAGGATGATGTCTGATTCTACTGCACACTTGATGTTGTCAGTGCATTCAGTCTTGCAAGAGTCCTGCCTTGTCCCCCGCTGGTCAGCTTTTCCTCAGCTATGAGGGCCTTCTAGACTGCCTCGTGCAATGTCTGAGGCATTAGGATCCTCACCTTTGCATAAATGAAGAATTCAAGGCCAAACAAAAACTTGTTTACCTTTAGCTTCTCGGTGTTTAGATGTGGAGCATACTAAGAAGCTCCATGAGTCGGGCCTCAAACTTGGGCACCGTACGACCACCCTGTCGTAAGGTGTTGAAATCATTAAGATGGCTCTAAATGAATTCCTCTGATAAGCACCTCTCTTGGAATTTCTCCTCGAATAGTTCCCATGAAATATATTAGACGACCATGTTTAGTTAAGGTAGGAGCGTCTTCCACCATAGAAGAGCACACCCCTTCAGCTGAAATACCTCCATGCAGACTTTCATGTTGGAGTTGTAGTCGTGAAGTGAAAAGCACATTGAAATGTTCTCCAACCATGCCTCAACGACTGAGCCGTCTGTGGCACCCATGAAATCAGGAAACTTAACCTTCTTGAGTTCTCTGTGAATGCTACCACTGCCAGCTGGAGCACGTTGTGAACCCTCAATGGGTATAGGTGCCCTGGCCTCATCTCCATTTAGTCGATTAATCAAGGCCTCTAACATCCTCTGGAAGGACCTCGTCAGACCAATCACATCCCCCAAAACAATCTTCTCTTGCCCAATGACTTTCTCTTCCCCTTGGGGGTTATACCTCTCTGGCATGGATGCTACTGGAGGCATCACACCTCATCCCTAACACCACGCCATCTATCCCCATGACGTCCTCTATCCAGGATTACCGACACAGAAAATTTCAATTTTTAATGAGTGATTGTTATTAATCAAGGGTTTAATAAAGTGGAAGGCGTAATGATTCCCAAGTCGCAGGGTTGAATCTCTCTATGATACCATATGTAATGACCCCACCATCATGACAACAATGAAGTGCAATTTTTTTTTTTTGCGTTAGGATAAAGAATCGACACACCTAATTCATAGTAACGCATAAACAAAATGACATCGAAATGAATAATGACACAAGTCAACACATTAACATAAATAAAAGCGACACATAATCAAACATAACAACGAGTCAATAAAGCATCATCATAATTATAGTTGCACTTAATTAACACATCATCATAATAATTAACAACACAATCAACACATCAAGATTGTCTGAAACAAAATACCAACAAGTGATTAACCATGCCACTGAATAATAATGAGCTACCCACCTGACCTATCCTGCAAGGTTAGGACCTCCAAGACACATAAGCAATGCTCAAGCCCATGATTCATCTGATTGATTTTGACCACTTAAGGTCTCAAGGCTGGTGATTGTTCTGAGGAACAAGGAGGTGTCTAAATTCCATGAGCACAATCAAGTCGAAAACCAACTAGCTCAATCAATCAACATAATTAGTGTTCATGGCGCAAAAGAAATCTAAATACTCAATCATTCATACATCGACATTATTCATGGGGCGTGAGAAATCTAAATTCTAAAACAATCAATCATCAATAATTAACATTCTTCCAAGGAGCAAGAGTAAACAATTCTAAAACAAGCACTCACCCACATTATTATCAATGCATAAGTAATCGTCAAATTTATTTTCAAGGCGCTGGGTAATCATCAATTCTATCTACATGGCACAAGTAATCAAATCTCAAGAATCATAATCGGCTATCCATCCAAGGATGTGTAAGTCAAGATCTAATTTACTCAAACAACTTCAAGCAATAAATTAGTGCAAGGTGAGATACAATTTGAGCAAGAGGAAATAATAAAAAAGAGAGAACCACAAGAGCGTAAATGCCATTCTAAAATGGTTAGAAGTCTATTTCTAAATCTCAGAAGTATTTATCAAGTCAGGTTCCCTCTAGGTCAAGCCTTGTTTTTCAAGCGATTCCAACTTTCGTAAATATACCACCCCTATGTCTCCCATTTTGGTATCCTTGTATTAAGGGATATCTTGTTTTAGCAATAAAAGGATTTTAAATTAAGTGTGTATCTAAAAGTAAGAACCTATAAGGCTATCGATTCTCTTAAGTCAACATAAGAGTTCGATACCACTTTTCATTTCCAAATTTAGATCATGAAGGAAAATTTGTCTTGAGCAACACTTAATAAATATAAGTAAGGAGTCCATAAATGATTACTTAATATTGTAGAGAAACACTTAATAATATAAGGAATCATATTAATGACACATTATGGAAAAAATATATATACCATGCATATATAAGGGATCACAATAATGACCCCTATAATTGCAACGAATCCACCAACTTATTGAATACCTTACTAAGACAACTCTCAAACTTCTTCATAGTATTCTACCTATTGGATTATCAAGGTAACATGACTCTATAATTAAGATTTTAGTGTATTCAAACACTGGGTAAATCGAAGCCCAAGAATAGGTGTAAATAGAGTGGTAGAGTAAGACTAGGAGCTTACTAGTTAGCCGAGTAGAACGACAATTCTTGCGTTGGGATCAACATTTTTCCACCTTCCTACAATACTAAGGATTTGATGTACTGGTGTTTTAACTCAGACGAAAAGAGTGGAACTTTTAATTGGGTTACTCTATGGCCCTAGTATCTTGTGTGATGAAGTGCTCTGACATCGCTTTGGGCATGTGTGTCAAAAACACAATCCAGGAGTTGGCAGTCGACCACTGCAATGTGGAAGGGTCATCCAGATGACGTCGAAAGTGAAGGGGATGGCATGGAATCCCTTCACTGGACGATAAAGTAAAAATACCCAGTCTATACTATTAATAGAAGGGTCATCCCTAACACCAATTATGGGGAAGGAGGCAGAATTAACATAAGAATCAACACGTACTTGTGTTGTCAAAAAGTTACAGATGGTTCTTGCAGGTAAAGTAGTATTGCGAACAATTTTCCTTCGAATCCAAGGTGGCTTCAACACGCCCAGATCTGTTCTAGGAGGATTCGTGACTAAAATTTTTCAAAGGTAAGTATTCTACTCAACAATGGAAGATTGCAGAGATATCAGAAGACATATTTAAATGAAGTTTCCAGTCTCTTTGTTTCCTAGTAATGCTTTGTTTTATCCATGACCTATGGTGATACAAAGGGTGCCTTGTGGATATCAGGGAAGGATATTGCCTTCCATGAAAATGAAGGTTCGCGTGCTTACTAGTTCGGGGTCCTGGTAGAATACAAAAATGGAGATGACCTAGGAGTGATCAATCTAACGCAGGTGGGTAATGTAAAGAGTTAAAAAACACATTGTAGGAAATATTTGATAAAATCAATTACACTGTGTAATGGCCACATGTTATATAACGGGTTCTTGTTTCACTTCTCTTCAGGAAACTCCAAAACATGGCCACCAACGCAACCAACAAGGGGAGCAATCAAGCTTGAGTAGTGACCTTTACGTACCATGTTCTCCATTCTCCTTACAAACCTCACCACAAAGAGGCGCTCGTTAAAATATTTATGTTCCACATGTTAACAACCCAACGCTACATACAATTCCAATGCCAATCCTTCATTGGAAGCGTTGCATGCAAATTTCGACAAGGGAATTCAATGATTCAAGATATCTGTAATAATAATATGACTGGGTTGCGCTATTTAAACTTCTCGATGATAAGGGGGGACGAGTATAAATGATTTGATAAAAAGGTAATCTGTGAAATTTCAGAGAGAAAATATATATAGTTGGGACCTTAAAAGGCTATGTGCTTAATGCTACAAACCTATAAGTGAAAACATTTTATGCTAAGTTCGACCACCTATGTACCGAATTATAACCTTCAAACTAGAGGATGAATCAGAAATCGCAAGGGTTATATTTATTCAAAATGCTCTCTCTCTCTCTCTCTCTCACACACACACACACACACACACATATAAATTATTACCCAAACTTCTCAATGTGTGACAAGAAACAATCTGCCTAAAATGCATAAATGAAATAATAAATTGATTAAAATCTGGTATGTAATCACTAACAATAACTAAGAGATTAGATATTTTCTTTCTGCATGTATGCATCCTAGCAACCATTATTCAGTTGAGAAATCGGGATAACAACAATCTTCAGAAATTATCTTGTAGATTCCACTAAAAGATATCAAGGATTTGTCAATCAAGTTTATAATTACAATCAGTTGATGGAGAAATTACAAGAACTCTATTATACAAATTTAAGCTTAATATATAAAATTCCATCTTAGAAGAGGGGTACCATAGCCAATGATGATGATTCAAAGATGTTCTCCTGTGGTTGTGCTCCGTACAGCTCCCCGCTTGCTAACCGTGGAGACTTTACCAGTACCTCCCAGCCAACGCTAGGGGTACTCTTCTTCCCCCTTAGCCCCCCGATTTGCAAAGGGGCCATGCACACACACAACTAGAATCCTCTAGCTCCAAGCTCACCTCCCAAGGTAGAGCCATTACTCTCTCTCTCAATCTGGGTATCCCAACTCTCATAAGTAAAACCAATCTGAATTTCTGCAACATAACCGTACTCATAACCCGTGTGATCCATCCCTCAACCCAACCATTTGTTTTATAGAATTTTCTTCAGTGACACCTCGCCATTTTCACATTTAATTCATTTAAAAAAAAAATTAGGAATTATCCCCCCCATACACTTGTCACCCGTTCCCTTAGTTGCACCAATAAATCCACAATTTAATTTAATTAAATGTCAATTTCCCTCACCCATCCTAAAAGTGCTCCTAAAATCACTCCTAGTTGTCCCTTTTATTTCCTTTATTTTCCATTTATGACTGACGCCTTTCTAAAATAGAGTTGAGTTAAAATAGGAATGTTCTCTAGTTAGACTAGACTCTAGATACCTTTATATGCTTACACATTCTTTTATGCTTTATTTCTTTCTTATTTTAATTTATAATTTGGTATTTTATGCACACATGTGTATTGTATTAATTCTTTAGATTTATTTCATCTCTCTTAATCTCTTAAGTTGGTTTACCTTTTTCTTATTTCATCTAATTTGTAATTTAGTTTTAGAAATATCACCAAGGTTTAGACTTAGGCTTAAATTCAAATAGGCCTAGACTTTTGTTTGGGGTATAAAATTAATAATTTCAATCCCTAATTAATTAATTAAATCTGTCAATGTTTAAAGATTTTACAAGATGTAAAAAATTCGCTCAAGGTTTTCTAGGCCACCTAGGTTCATTGGCTGAAATTTTTACTACGCGACGTGCCCTTCAAAACACACTCCATTCTCTAAGGGTGTCACTCGCCTCCGATTGAAATTTTAATTTCGCGATGTTCCCTTTAAGATGCACTATGTGCTCCAAGGGTGCCACTCACATTTGACTGGTTTTGGTAGTTTTCCAACCCTTGGAATCAATACTCCATTCAGATGATCTTGTGAGAGACTAAGGGCTTCTAAGGAATAAGGACCCTTCCTTATTGTGTGCCACTTAGAATCTTCATGAGCGACTGTCTCAGTCTTCCATCACGACATCGTGGATCTATCAAACTAGGTAATCATTAACCTACAATTCGAGCCATGAAAGGAGTGCTAGTAGGTAGAGACAGGGATGCTGCCACAACTCTCCCTCAATATTTGGTTGTTCTGCATGGCCCCTTTACTCCTTATGTGAGTCAGATTAGCAAGAAATCGTCAGTCTGCATCCCTCAACGAAACATTGTCAAAGATCCATAAACAACATCATAATATAATCGATCATATGTCACATATGCATAAATGAAATACTCAAACTAATACAATCCACTCCCTGACTCAATCCATAGTCCAAGGAGGTCTAGTGATGTCATCAACATCCTCAATCTATCAAGTTTTTTGCACTCTCAGGGGAAACTCGTCAATAACATCTATCAATACATAGATATAAAATAACATAACATCATAATCCATCAACAACATCGTAAGAATCCATAAGCGAACAAACAACCATATACTTAAACCGGATCACTTGCACACAAGTGTCCTTAAATAATAAGTCAATAACATGTTCTCGCAATAGTGGGATGTTACATATCTTCTCTTCTATGATCCTTTCCATGGGTACTCTCCATCATGAATACCCATTGAGTACCCTTGAATTATAGTCTATGAATTACTTATGACCATGTTAGGGATGTTTGATAGTTTTGGTAACAAGAAGGGGTTATACTATGAGAAGACAATAGTGCATATGGAGATCACCTATGTGAGCTCCATTTCGAAGGCCATATTGTATACACAATCCCCCTATAAAGTGACAAGGTAATATATCGATATGAAAATTGTCTTTCTCTATTTATTACCATGCTTGGCTAGATAAAAAAAAAGACATGAATTTCATTACTCATATGCACCTCAAGGGTGCCAAGACATGACACCCTTATGACCTGTACTCAAAGACATAAGAACAATGATGATTTTTTTTTGTTTTTGTTTTTAAATTGTTTTTATTTTATTTTTCTCATCTAATAATTGATATGTCTCCTCTAGGAATTTATGTCTTATAGTGATGTCTTTCACCAATCAAAAAATTCAATTTTAAAATTTTGGAAATTATTATATTTATTTTAATTATGAAGAAAATAGTTTTAATAAATATTTACTGAAAACGAAATTGAAAGTTTAGGGAAATTTATTGCACTGAGAGTAGTGAGGTGCTCTAAAACCCACTATGGAGGAGATGTTGTCACATTAACGATATGTTAGATAAAGTTACATTAAAAAAAAATTAAATCAACTCAATTAAAGAAAATGTAACAATAATAAAAATAAGGCCGACTCAATTACAATAAAACAATTACACAAAGCATTACATATTACACACACACACACACACACACACACACACACACATATATATATATATATATTGCGTACTTAAATATGACAACATCTAAAATATTAATTCCTTTATATTAAATTATTTAAAAAAAATTACTCCTTACATATCACAACATCTAAAATATGAATTCCTTCATATCAATTGATAATAAAAAAATTATACATTAAGAAATTTGATCCATCTCAATGCTTGATAGATCCGTATTTAAGATGGATCTACCCTGGTATAAAAAAAAACAATTGATACAATCAAAATAATTTGACTTGCAAAATCAAAAGTAGACTCCCTACTATTATAAGGCCTAAAAAGTATTTAAAAACCAAATTTACAACAGGGCATTATATGTAAACTTTTGTTTTCTACTTTGGGAAGTTGGAAGAAATTGTAAAAAAAATGTTATCTATAACCTAACATTCATTAACATTTAATAGACTTTTTGTTTTTAATTAATAGTTATAAGATAATTTTTTTTTATTAAACCTTATTTATTATTGGTATGAAATTTCATTACTTTGAGAATTATTTTTTAAGATATTTTTTATTTGTTTTTCTTTACTCTAATACTAATATGGTTAACATTTTGGTATCATATATTTTAAATAATTATACGTTTTAAATATTCTTCTATATTTTATTATTATTTTTTTTAAATAATATAATTTGTTTACATGTTTTTCTCTCTCCTTTTCTTTATATTTTAAATTATTAAAACTTTTTCTATATTATATTAAAATAAAATTTCAAAACAATATAATTTGTTTGCATGTTTTTCTCTCTTCTTCTCTTTATATTTATATAATTTGTTTGCATGTTTTTCTCTCTTCTTCTCTTTATATTTTAAATTATTAAATTTTTTTATTAAGTATCACATGGTTTTTCTTTATATTTATATAATTTGTTTGCATGTTTTTCTCTCTTCTTCTCTTTATATTTTAAATTATTAATTTTTTTTTATTAAGTATCACATGGTGCTGTGTAAATTATTGACTTATTTTTCTCAAAATAATACTTAATACACAAACAACATATTTATACAATTAATAATAATAAAATGCATGTCAAAATAATTACATTCAAAATAATTTATTTTTTTTTAATTTTAAATCAACACCCAATTTAATAAGCATGAAACATTGCCACTCAATTTTAACACCGGGAAAAGCGAGTATAAAGCCAAACAGTTCTAAATTTTAGACACATTTCAAAAACATTGATATAATCTAAAAATAAATTGTTTTTATAATTGTTTTTTAAGGTTGGTTAGCTATACCTTAGTCGTTAAAATGTTACAGGCTTCTATGACTTAATTTTTTTTTTTTTGTTAATTTGTGCGGGACTTGTTGGCTACGCGATTAACCTGTGGCTTGAGAAACCGCGACTCAGAGGCATCTAAGCCATCAAAATCCTCCGGGGATCGCACCCGGTCTGAGCCACACCAACCCTTAACATGGTTGGATTTTTTGTCCCCGCAGGTTTCGAACCATTGACTTTAACATCACGGAGTAGCTTAACAACACACTCCGTCACCGACTGTCCTACACCTCAGGGACTATTATTAAAAATTATTAATCAACAATAATTTATAATTTAAATATTTGTTAAATTTATCATGATTCGGTAATTATGTATTTTTATTTAAAAAAAATATAAATTATTAAATAAAAATATTAATGTATATAGACTTTATGAACAAAACTAAAATGATAATTTTTTTTTTTAAATATTATAAAACCGTTTTAACTATCATCATTATTATCATATTATGTGCCCTTTCCCATCCTTCTTTTAAAAATAAACCTCTCCCCCATTGAGAGCATAATTATGACTAGATACATAATGTATAAGTACAAGTTGAACAACATGGAAGACAAGAGGCTTCCTAAAATTACTTCAAAATAGAGTCGTAACCACCATCGACTCAAGCGAGGATGACATAAAGATGCCAAGTCTTGGCTAAACTATTGAGGAATCATGTAAGACACCATTTTGTAGAGTAAAGATACTGTTAAAAATATTATCAAATCAAGATTTAAGGAGAAAATGTGGTGTGATAAAGAGTTAGAGGAAAAAATAAAATTAAAGTATTATAAGGATGTAATCAACCCTAATCTGGAAGATCAAAATTATTTTTTTTGACAAGTGTAAAGAAAAAAAAAAGCGTTGCTAAGATAATAAAAAATTCTCACGAGCTCCGTAGTGAAATTAGCCATTGGTCAATTCCTAAAACACCATGGGATGAAAGAGTGTGTCACCTTTGTGACACTAAGAAGTTTGAATATGAAAAGCACTTTCTCTTAGATTGTCTAGCCTATTCCCAAATTAGATCTCATTTTCAAAATATTTGTCACACTACCAACCTTCCTAACCTCTTAACTCAACAAAACTATGGTGGTCTTGGAAACCTTCTCTTAATGCTTTTAAAGAACATCAACAAAATTCTAAAAAATCGCAAGTAATCACTTACCCTCTTAAGGTCTGATAGACCAATTCAATATTAGTGGATGTTAATCATCATCATCATCATCAAAATATTAAACAATAATTAACTACTACCTTTTTTTGGACTTTCCCTATTTTTTTTCCATTTTATTTCCTTATTGTAAACGAAAGGGTGTCTTTCACACGTTCTCATGAAAGACAACAACGATTACGAGATAAAACAATATCATGAAAGACAACAACGATTATGAGAGAGATGTTGATGTTCTCCGTTGAATAACTTTTGTCTTATTTAAGATATTTTTTTTAAATGATTTTGACCAATATAAATCATTGTTTAAGTTCCAATTTACATTTATATTGTTTGAAAGATCCATAGAATGTTTAATAATGTTGTGACGATTTTGTAACTTATTTAATTTTGTTGTCACCACCTTTAAAGTGCATTTCAAGGACAAGAAAAACAATTTTCTTTTTTTAGAGAGGATGTAATATAGAAAACAAAGAATACCAATATAAATTCATCTTAATTTTGGATTTATCATGTGTCAAAAGGCATTAAATTATTTAGGTGCAAACCTTTCCTCAATTTTTTTTTAATAAGAAAAAGTTGTCATCCCTCTCTGAACATAATATATATGCTAAATTCTATGGAGGTATATATACCTACCCCCCTCTAGATTTGAACCTATGACCTCTTAGGAGGAAACACATGTTCTTAACCATTGTGCCCACTTGTTAACTCCGTATACCCTACCCCCTAATGAATTTGAACCTATGGTCTCTGTTGGCACAGGGGCAGACCCAGAGTTCAACGTTACAACATCACACCAAAAAACCCCTATCTACCGGCCCTTTCGGCAACACCTGCGAAGCAAATGAAGTCTCACCCGAGGTAGAGTTAGGGGTGGTTGCATGACTCAAGTGTCTGCAACCTTAGCTGGGACATAGATCCGTGATTATAATACTTAACAGAGCACTTTAGCATCAATAGTTCATCAATATTCAACCAATAACTATTGCGCATATAGAACAAAACATCACATCATTCACTCAGATCTGATGTATTTAAGCACTTTATCATAAACATGCAGGTTATATCTAGCAGATCAAGCACTAATCACCTTCATATAGGTTAGATCTAACATTCTTACTCATCATTAGCACAAAGAATCAACATATTTATCTATCTCTATCAAATTACTTAGCAAGAGAAGTTATAAACACATCAAGACAAGAACAAAGCGGAACAACACAATGTTTACGTGGTTCGCCCCCACCCTGGGGCTACGTCCACCAACTCTTCTTCTTTATTGTCTTCAATCAATCAGTTACAAGCACAGAGCCTCAAAACCCTATTTAAGATCCCCCTTCCTTGCATTATAGCACAAAGAACTTCACAACCTGTTACAATACTTTGCACCTAGCTCTGCAAGTCTCTCCCAGTATGCACAGAGCATCTACAAACCATACTTGCATTTATCACTTAGCTTATCAGCCTCACATCACATAGATTCCTTTCTACCTTCTGTTACATAGCCTAGACATCTATTTATACATTAAAAAATAGGCCCAAACATGGGTAAACCCATGGGTCGACATCCCATGCCCGTTACATAATCCCAAAAACCCAAAAAGGACCCAAAAAAGGGGTCGAGATCCATGATCTCTACTTTGTCTTGCGCTCCTCCTTTGACAGGGTGTCGAAGTCCGAAAATAGGTCAAACTTAACCAGATCCCTAAAAAATTGGTCGAGGGCCAACATGCCCCCAACACTCACTTGTGGCTCATCCCGAGTCACTCTGATGTAGGAAGTTCTTCTTCGAACGTTTCAAGCTTGGCTTGAACTGCTTCGACTTGATGTTGTTCTACAAGATCTTGTTCAACAAACTCTTGAATGACTACATCATTCACAGGTCCTTCCAGGCGTTGTTCTACTGCGGTGCTAACCTGCTCTAGTTCTGGTCCCTGGCTCTCAACCTTTAAGAACAATTGGTAAGCCTTGTCTTGTACAAGTTAGAGTCTCTAAGTTAATTCCATAACTTTTCTTTGGATAGCATGGATCTGCTACTGGGCGGTTCCATGCTCTTGAGATCTCTTCATTCTCTCCACAACTGTCAGGGCTTTCAACTATGCCTGTAGTGTTTCTGCGTGTTGCTTCACTTCCTGGAGCTGCGACTCCAGTGCTTGCGACTCTGGGTTCTCAGTAAGTTTCTCATATGTCTTGGAACTGCGATCAACGAATTTGTTGCATTCTAAGGTAAGGGCCTTTAGCCTTTCAACTATGATCCTGGAAGTTGCTTCTCTTTGGTCCTTTACTTCTTGTGGGGTCTCGGGCACAGTGAGTAGTTCTAGGTCTGCAATGCGTTGCTGCAGCTGCTGGATCACTTCTTCAAGTTGCGTTACTTTCTTTGTGGCTTGATCCTCTGCCTTTACTTCTATGACAATCATAGAGCACAATTATCTGTTGACCGCTTCCTTCAATTCGAGTTGCTCGGTGAGAAAATGTTCCTTTCCTTGCTACAACTGTGCCTTTTCTTCATCAAACTTCGCTTGGAGAGAACTCTTTTTCTATTCGGCAGCTCGACGCTGTTCTACAAGTACTCCCTGTACATGTACCAAAGCCTAGGTGGTTTGCACTATTTTCTCTTGTGCTTGTCGAAGGCGAGCTTTGACTGTATCAGCGAGTCAGTGGATTTGGGATGGCTCATCTTCCAGTTCCGGTGCTCCCAGTGGCAGAGGCGCAGTGGAGACTGTGCGGCTAGACTGTATTGCTTGTTGCACCCCTTGGAGTTCGACCTCAATTCTATTGTACATCTCCTCCTTCTTAGCTTATTGCTTCTCTTCTATCTCCAGCGAAGCATCGTTCAGGGCTGCTATGATGAAATTTAAATCATCAGAGGTGAGGATGGTCTGCATCTTAGTTATAGGGGCTTTTGGTCTCTTCCGGGAGGAAGGTTTCGGGGGGGAAACCTTCCTTTTCTTCAAGGGGTCCTCCTCGTGTATGGGCGGTGTTACTTTTCCTTTCCTTTGTTCAGCTTCTATGCCATCTATATCTTCCCCATCACCTCCTTGATTTGGTGACATGGAAGAAGTCTTCATCGAGGCACTGCTTAAATCTTGTACTTTGTTAGTCTTCTTTGTTTTTCTAGGTCCGAGTGTATCCTGCGCATCTTCTGGGCTGTCGATGTCAGATATCTCCACAGGGTCGGCTGGAATAAGGAGGTCAGTGGACCATTCCTTAGTAATCTCCTCTAAGTCTTCCTCTGTCAACTTATAGTAGGATTGAAGTTGTTGCATGTGCTCGTCGGCTCGCGCTGTGATATAAATGAAATGTCGATCAACGTTGAACTTCATCAAAGGCATGAATCAGTGTATAGTGTTCGACATCATGTGAGGCTCGGACTATATGGCTATCTTCAGATGATTGTAGTATGTATGGAACACGACATTTGAATTCCATTGATTATTCATGTCACTTGAGTACCACAATGTACTGAACTTTGTGGCCAATGGTTCGAAAGGCTCGATGTCCGGGATTGTTGCACCTTCTGGCATCTCCCAGGAAATGAAAGTGATCAGTATAAAGAGCCAGCTGAAATGGAATTCATATCCTTGATCTTGTGCTTCTCTGTAGTCAAGTTCCAACTAGTTCACTAGGTACTTTTCCCAATTCATTTGTAGGCCCTCCACACACTTCCTTGTGAGGTCGACTACAAAACCAATCACTTGGGTGGGTCGGTTCTTGCGTACTAACTTCCATGAAATCAACTAAAAGGTGAGGCACACTGCACCATTCTAAATAGAGGCTACCTTGTAGCCTCGCGTGCCCTTCCCGACATCGCCATAAGTGTCCTTGATCCTTTGTACAAGAGCGCGGTCCATGGATTTTCTAGGATAGAAATCCTGTGGGTCGAGTCCTTGCATACTCAAACCTGTGATCCGATTGATCAAGGTTAGATCAACTGTGATACAGCGGTTTAGCCACAAATATCTGCCATGGTAACAAGACAACAACATCTTGACACATGCATTCACCTCTTGGTGTCTTTCGAAGTGGGGAATTTTCATGACGTTGATTAGGGTGGACTGCGAGAGGTTATGGGTCCATGCTTGGGGAATTACCTTTGAGTTTTTACCTTTTGTTCTAGTCAGATACTTATGTGGGGCTAACATGTTGTAGACTTTGCGATCTCCGAGGTTGAAGTCAGTAAACTTCAACACTGCGATCTTATTTTCGTCTGCTTGCACTATGTGTATCCCCTTCAGGAGGTACACAATGACCAACACATACTCAAAATCTCTTGGTACACTGTCGCGGTTTACAACACCACTTAAAGGTGCTATATAGGTGGGTAAGATAGTTGGGATCAGTTTAGCATTCACTAAGTCATCCCTATGCTTAGTTTTCTTCTCATCAGATAATTGGGATGGTCCTGCTCCGCGAGCAGTGGATGGAGAGGCTGGAATTCCTCTTGTGGATGATGCTTGTATACCTATAGACATCAACATGAATCTTTCAGTCATGAGGTCAATCAAAACTTCCTCAACAACTTTTTTTGCAGCACTCAACTCATCCGACATACACGCTCGAGGTTAACAATCTCAGGTTTGGGGGGTAGCTTAGACATAGCAACGAGATAGAGAGAAGAAGCATGATGATCACTGTATAAACTCAACTTAGTCTGCAGGCTCAAATTCTCAATTGGAAAAAGTGTTCTCGGTGCATGGCGCGGTGGGATAAATAGGTAACTCGACAACGGGTCGCTTGCAATGGGTATGAGGCCTTCATTAACTCGGTTCTTTCCGTTATGGCACAGTCCCAACGGTCGGATGGTGAGATGGCTGGCCATAAATGGATTTCTATCCGTTCAAAGCATTGATCTAACTGTTATAATGTCCCCAACAACTATATTGCTTTGCCATGGTGAAGTGCCATGTGTCGTCGTTCTGATATCCCGACGAAGCTCCAATTTTGCAATTTTTCCTTCTTCAAGGTTCCCTTTGGAGCCTTATGCAACTTATCGATCTTGGATCTCTTCTTACTTAACTTTCTAGCCTTCTTTCTAGTGAGCTTCGTCTCGGTATTCCTTTTTCCATTCTGATTTTTGTCTTCTTTTGACCTAGTCACTTCACACTGTTGAGATTCTTCCCTAGGGTTCTCGGATAATACTTCTTGTTTGCATGGGATAGGTACTTTAATCTTTTGTGGATCCTCTAGTGTTCTTGCAACTTCGACATCCGGGTCTCTAGTGTTAAATAGCTTCGATCTGTTCTGTTATTCTTCGATCAAGCGTGTGATCCTTCTAGTCATGAAATCTTTTAATTCTTGCTTCTTATGCTCTAAAAATTCTTCTTCCTTTCGTCTGGCTCGATCTCTGTCAATCCAAGGTTTTCCTAATAACATGGTAAATGGGGCATTGTCCTCAATAAATTTAATAATCTCAAAATATTCTTATGTCGAAGTTCCATTGGCAATCATAGGTATCTGAGTGAGCCTTCCACATAGGTTTATCAACTTTCCTATGAATAAACCTATTCCTCCTATTGAAGGAATCATAGCAGGCTTTCCTAAAAGTTCCCAAGTTCTTTCTGTCATAATATTCACCTGTGTTTCCTCATCCAGAACATAGTCAATGTCGAAGTCTCCTATTCTTTCTTCAAGGTATTCTTTTTCTTTGAAGATCTCCAATAATATGACATGTCAATGGTCATTCAGGGTTTCATTTATTTGTAACAATACTTTCTCTGATTCTTTCTGGGGTTCTTCTATTTCTGGATCTACGTTAGGGTTTTCCTTATTCAGATTCATTCCTTCCATCTTAGCAATCATTCTAGGGAAATCCAACACTTCATGGTCCATATCTTTACAACAAAGACAACTAGGTCTTTTTCCAGGGAATTCCTTAGCAAGATGTCCTAGTCTTCTGCAACCGTAACAGAGGGTTAATCCTCTCTTTCGTTTAAGTGATCTCCATCCTTTCGTGTACTGCGTGCTAGGATCATAGGAGCTAACCTGCAAAAAATTCTTTCTAGGATCCTGCATCCATTTGTTAGTCCAAACATTATTTCTATGCATAGGTATAACATATCTTTCACTATTCATATCAGATTTATTCATATCAAATCTTCTTTCATCTATTAATACCCTAGTTTTAAAGCTATGATAGAATCTATCAAACATACCTGGATTCATACTTTTGAAACAAAAACTTCCACTAATCTTAATTCTACAAAGCACAAAGCCTTCAGATCTATAACTTTTCACTATTCTTACCTGTATCAGAGCATAGAGCTTACAGAGCTTACCTCTTTTCTTCAGATATGACCTCTTTTCTTGGTACAGAGCTCCTTAGGTCAAGTAGAATGTTGCGTACCAGGACAATAGATCTACGCATAGAGATTTCACAATCTCGGGTCGAATCTTTGCACAAAGCTTCTTCTTTCTCAGTTCCCAACAATCATAGTTTCAGGTCTGATACTATGCACTTCAATAGTAGATATACGCACAAAAATTCTCTTTAGTTCCCAGCAATCACGGTTTCAGGCCCCAGCAATGGAACCATTTGTTGGCACAAGGGAAGACCCAGGGTTCAATGCTACAACAATGCACCAACAAAACCCTAAATACCAACCCTTTCGACAACACCTGCAAAGCAGATGAAGTCTCACCCGAGGTAGAGGCAGGGGTGGTTGCAGGACTTAAGTGTCTGCAACCTTAGTTAGGACACAGATCTGTGATTATAATACTTAACATAGCACTTTAGCATCAACAGTTCATCAATATTCAACCAATAACTACTGCGCAGATAGAACAGAGCATCGTATCATTCACTCTGATCTGATGTATTTAAGAACTTTATCATAAACATGCAGGTTATATCTAGCAGATCAAGCACTAAGCACCTTCATATAGGTCAGATCTAACATTATTACTCATCATTAGCACAAAGCATCAGTAGATTTATCTATCTCTATCAAAGCACTTAGCAAGAGAAGTTATAAACACATCAAGACAAGAACAAAGAATAACAACATAGTGTTTACATGGTTCACCTCCACCCTGGGGCTACGTCCACCAACTCTTCTTCTTTATTGTCTTCAATCAATAGGTGACAATCACAGAGCCTCAAAACCCTACTTCACCTAGGACAGGAGATCTGTGCACCTCGCTAGATCCTCCTTCCTTGCATTATAGCACAAATCACTTCACAACCTATTACAATACCTTGCACCTAGCTCTGCAAGTCTCTCCCAGTATGCACATAGGATCTACAAACCATACTTTCACTTAGCACTTAGCTTATCAGCCTCACATCACAAAGATCCCTTTATCCCTTCTCTTACATAGCATAGACATCTATTTATACATTACAAAATAGGCCTAAAAATGGTTAAACCCATGGGCTGACATCCCATGCCTGTTACATAATCCCAAAAACACAAAAATGACCCAAAAAAGGGGCCGAGATCCATGATCTTAGCTTCATCTTGCGCTCCTCCTTCGATAGGCTGTCGAAGTCTGAAAATAGGTCAAACTTGACCAGATCCCTCAAAACTTGGTCAAGGGCCAATAGTCTCTTAGGAGGAAACACATGTTCTTAACCATTGGACCCACTTGTTAACTGCAAATTGAGCATGGAATAAATTACACATCTTTGACAAAACACAGCTAAAATGTTTTAACCATAAGAATTTTCTTACCATAAATAAAATATTTCAATGTCCACATTGAAATATTGGAATATTTTATTTGAGGTGGACATTAAAATATAGTTGATATTGAAATATTTCACTTGAGGTGGACATTGAAATATTTGAATACCAACTCTCTCTCTCTCTCTCTCTCTCTCTCTATATATATATATATATATACCACGTGTCAACTCCATGTTGAGAATGGAAGGAATTACACATATTCCTCATACCGGGCTATAAAAACCATCTCAAAAGTGAATCAATTTGGGTATTTGACAAAATTTCAATTTGTAGTTTATAAGTAAATATCCACTTTCTAAAAAATGTCCATATGCTTTTTTTAAGCAAGGAGAAAACATACAATAGTGAGGGACACTGACATAGCCTTTGTTGATACAATATCAAGACCTTGAGGTGTTGTGACATCATCATCTGCAAACAAAACTTGGTCACCTAAAATAACTTGCTAGTGGTCCATAAAGGTGCAAAATTCCACTCTTGCGATATGCCTTTAGGTATTGGGTCGTTATCCTGTTTCCTTATGTCTGAGGAAGACAAGTTCTGAACCAATTAGAAGCATTTTTAGGTCATACTCCCAGACCAAAAGATGATTTTAGCCTAGATAGTATCCACAATAAGGTTAGTATCATGTACGATCATCACTGAAGGTGCAATATGTGGTCATGTGCATTCAAGTAACATCTAGGCTTAGTCTTATACATAACACCTCTATTGTAGTTTAACTTATTAACCAAAACAAGAATCACCATTAATATGTTGCTATAAAACTTGGAAGCAATTATTTATTTTCTCAAAATTTTAAAAATTTAATTAATTAAATTGTATTTAAAACTTGTTGAATTCTTCCTTTTACATTTAAGTTGTTGGTCATATGATAAAAAATACTTCTCTACGATGTTTATTTTGTTCGTATATTTTTATGCCAATAGGCGCCCCCCTATTGGAATCAATGGATTAATCAACCTTTTAATTACAAAATATGATGTTAAGGTCATGAATTAAAGATGATGGCATATTATTGTCATCATCTCCAAATAAATGAATGAGATTGCGAGCATTAACTCCCTTTCATTTATGAATTCATCCATTTATCATTATTTAACTTTTTTACTATTTCACTTTTACATAATACTATTGATATTTTACTATGGTGGCTTATCAATTTCCATAGAGCATACTATCCAAACACGGTTATTAAGTTTTAACATTTACCTATTCCCTATTATTTTTTTACATTTTACCCAACACAATGGTTAACATTTACTTTTTAACTTTTACCAATTTACAGGTTTCAATAAATTCTTGCACCGCATGGTTAAGTTTCAGTACCTGACCCATGGTTACTTTTTACAACCTTCCATGTTGAGGAGTGGACACTAATAAGACATAAATGAAAATGGGAGATGAATACCATGAACTGATGATCAACTACTTATAGATCGTGTAAAAGATGACTTCAAACTACCAACCATACCAATTGCTTTGGACATTAAATCATCCAAATGTATTTCCAGTTAATTTGCATATTGTTCTTCATATTGATGCAATTCTTACAGACATATAAGTTGTGAGTATACACTTGAAGGATTCAAAATGAGATGAGAGTGCAAACCTGGAATAACATTTTCGAGATTCATTAATAAATTGGATTGAGTAATGAAGAAAGTATTTTCACTAAGGTTAATATTTTCACTAAGATCGTTGCAAAAAGTTAAGATTAGTGATCTTTGAACCATGGAGAACCATTTACAAACTTCGTAGGCATGAATGGCTCAAGGAAGAACCATTTTAGTTATAATCAATATTAATGCCCATGAAAATTACATTTACATTTCAGGTGGTCGAGGTAAATGTTTCTTCTTTGTAATTAAGTATCATCAAAGTCAAGTCATCTAACTCATTCCAAGCCTTCTTGGACTGCTGCAATATTATATACAATGAAAAGATGACAGGAAAAAGATTAAAAATATATGATATCCTAATTATCTATGATATTAAACCCTAAATTCTATATTTAACCCTGGTATTAAACCCTAAACCTAAAATATGTATTAAACCCTAAAATTTGTATTAAATCCTATGATATCCTACTTACCATGCCCTCATCATTTATTAACATTAGGGTTTTGTTATATGCATGGAATACTAAAATGATAGCAAAAATGCTTAATTGATGGTGATTCCTATCGATGTTCACCATCCAATTCTGATGTGGATGTGCTAGTCTACCCCATTTGGTGTGAAGACTTTGGTATTCAAAATAAAATGTCGTCGACTCTTGATTGTGAAGAGGTTGCTCCAAGGGAAACGATGATAAAGAGTTTTGAGAAGAATGTGGCACTTTTATATATTTTTGTATATATTCTTTCATACATATTCTCCATGTAAAGATGTAAGAAGTGGTTAAAATATAACATTTTAGTTGTTAAAATATGGCCTTATTTGGTTTAATATAATAAATAAAATTAATAAATTACTGTATTAATATTTATTTAAATAAATTTAATTTGCTGTATATGTATTAAGTTTTTTAATTGATGGAAGATATGTTTTTTTTTTTTAGTTTTTTGGAAATTTAAAAGATGTTTTTTTATATTTATGGATTGTATTTTTAGTAAACTCATTTATGTAGATTAATGTGTCTTATTTCGAGGATTTGAATTGGTTACTATTAACATAAAATTGACTAAATGCTTAGCAACATTTATAACAATCAATTAAACTAACTTTTAAATTATATCTTCTTATTAAAAACATAATATCATGAATAATATTAATAATATATTTGTAAAGATAATGCTAAAATATTACAAACATTATTTTGAAAATATATATTAACAACGAAGATAAATATATACTAAATAAAAATAGTTAAAAAAAAATACAAAATAATAACATCTACATTATTTTTATTTTTAGTTGACAATAACATCTACATCATTTTTACTTTGGGTGAATTTTTAGGTATTTCTAATAAACCAACTCTAAAATAATGTAATGTTTTCCTTTCCTTTGTTAAGAGTGTGGAAGTTGGCAACTCAAATCAAAGAAGAATAAAATATCAAGTTTTTTTTTTTTTTTTACACTCCGTCACATAGCGGTACCATTAGCGAATATGTCGATGGTTGCTCCTTTGTGAAATTGGGTTATCAATACATGAATTTCAATTCACTTAGGTGTTGTTGAAAATGTTACTATTTTATTACTTGTACCACTAAAATGAAATTATTTTTTTTATTAACGACCTATTAACATAAGTACTTTCATTTGATTAAGGTGATGTGTGGAAAACAACATTCAAAGCGTGGACTATTAACACATCCACTTCCATTTTGGTGAGTGCCTCAACGAGGGATACTATTTTGTGAGTCATGTATGCTTGGCATTTGGATATAATCAATTATTTGTGTTAGGGAAATTGAACCTCAATATATTTTTGTAATTTTTTTTCTTTCAATATGTTCTCATATATATCACTTTAATGTTTATGAAAACATATACAACAAACATGTTGTATAATAGATGGAAAGGAACACTAAGCAAGCAAGTATGTTATCTTTACAACTAATTAACCGGGTAGGAAGGTTATTATTTTTGTGAACACTCTCATTATTTTTGTATCTTTACAACTAATTAACCAGGTAGGAAGGTTATTATTTTTGTGAACACTCTCTTTGACATAAGAAAAATAATATGTTTTTATAGTAAAATTTAATGGATTGTATCACCAATAAGCATAGAAATGTTCTCTATAATAAGTAGTTGATGATGTGTACCTAATCACAACATAGGTTGTATCTTTTTGATAAGGTCATATGTGTACAAAGGCCTTATTTATGTAATGAAGGTCTAGACATGTGACATAAGCTTAGGGTTAGGGTTAAAGCATCTTATTGTTATAAACAAGGGTTTCCTCCCTATCTTTTGTATATCCTTATCTATTATCAATATAACAACTTGTAAGACATGTCCATACAGAGCCTTCCCAAACAAAAATCTAGATATAGAAATTCTATCATAATTTCTTTTCAATTCACTATTCAACATAATAACAATTCACTCAAACTGATGTTGTTCTGAAGCTCTGCCCAAGCTGATTAACCTCCCAGCCATCTAGGAGCAGTCTAGTCGACTCCCTAGCCCCAGGATTTCTTACGGTTTCTGGGCCCTCGAGCCCAAAATTCCCAACAATAGGTGCCCCCTGTGAAAGTCCTCAAGTCTGTAAGCACAAAACAGTTGCAGATCAGATACACAGTCCCAACTGCCTCCTCCCTTCTCCTTTCCCTCCTCCAACTTTTCTCACTCTCCCCTAATATGAAAAAATATTACTCCCCAAAAGACCCCCTTCCCGAGTCCTCTCCCTTGCCTTATGCTCTTCTCCTCCCTTTTCCAACCGCCTCATCCCCCCATTAAACCTCAACCACCTTATCCCCCCCCATAAATGGGTCCATCTACCAATACAATTATATTATATAATAAGTCTTAAAAAAAATCAAAATTAATAATTTATTAAACTTATATTTATTGAACTAATATTTATTAAACAAATATTTAATCATGACACTTAAATAATTAATTAGGTTTGTTACACAGCTGAATTAAAGTTATTATTCATGGAGATGTCTTCCTCTATTTATCCAGATTATGTAACAACCCAATTTGATTAAATAATGATCATAATCTATTAAGGTAAATAAAATTAATTATTGAAATAATTAGATTTTAATCATTTTATTATTTATTATTTTGAATTAAGTAATGTAACAAAAGGGAGAGGATTATTTTATTGTATTAAAGGTAGGTGAAAGAATTAATGAAAATATAAGGAAGATGGGAATTGAATGAGGGGGGGAATTCTAGAGAGGAAGATAAGGAAGAAGGGGTTGGACTTAGAAAATGATGGATTTATTTTTTGGAAGGAGAAAGAGAAACCAGAGGAGGGTAGAAGGCAACAGGGAGAATTTGGGAGAGGAGGAAGGGTGCAAAATTTCTTGGTGGGTTTTTACTAGTGGACTGGGTTCCTAGGATTTTGGGCTCGGGGGCCAGGAAATCTGATTTCCTGGAGCTAGGGAGTTGGAGAGGCTCTATTCCTAGCTGGCTGGGAGGAAATAGTTCCAGTTTCAGGCAAGCAGTTGCAACAGGACAACCTTCTTCTTCGAGAGGTAATTTGCAATTGTTATTGTTTTACCCTAAATTCAATTTATGGCATTTGTAGATACACTACCTGATTGTTAAATTGTGTTGTTAAATATTATAACCAGAAGGAAAGAAGTTCCCTGTCATGTACACACAAAAATATATATTTACATCATCTTTAAGCCTGTCTGGTTTTACATATGGTATCAGAGCTAGTTTAAAAAACTTGGACCAAGGCCTACCCACCCTTGAGACAAAAGTTTAGACTTTATCCTAACAATAACCCATAAATTTAAACAACCAATGTTTACCCCAAACAACTAACCCTGAGATCCCAAGGAAGACTAATCAATGAAACCTAAACCAAGAGATTATTTGTCTAGCCATAGACTTAATTGTAACAACCCTATTCAACCACCTGGTTACTCATAAGAACTTCCACATGTTCGACCTGTACTTGCAAGGGACATAGACATCACAAACAAGGGTTAGATGAGGTCAATTTATAGATAAATAAATATATATCAAACTACGAGAAACATGGACTGATTTATATATGTATATGTTGAGTATTTTATTTAATATACTACTTCCTATCTCACTAGACCCCCCTCCGTAATGACCTTAAAATACTGACACAATAAATCTTAGCCTAAGGCTTCACCGAATAGAGCCACACGCTAGAAAAAAAATCTTCAAAATATGTTGAAATGCATACATTTACACTCTTTTAGGACTTGAATAATCTGTAGCTTTTAAAAAAAAAAATGCATAAAAAAAAAAGACCACTGGG
>JASDQU010370683.1:19440-69417 GCA_032191745.1 Picea mariana | reverse complement strand
TTATTATGAAGAATGAGACTCATTATAAATGAGATATGTTGCCTTAGTTTTTGTTATGGAAGTGGTCATTTGCCGAAGTAGTAAAGCCAACATCAAAATGGCAGCTCGCTTTGCTTGTATTTAGCTACAAAACACTCAACCAGGGACAAAAAATCCAGGGAGAGAAACAAAAGGCCTAGCACAGGTGGAACATGATCAAGCTGGATCAAAATAAAAATAAAAAGTTAGTCATTGGTGCTACTATCCAGAATCGCCTACTCACTATAAAATACTTATGGATTTGTTGTATTTTGGATATAATTACTTAGGTTGAATTTGTTTCATTCAGGTAGGCTTAAAGGGATGTATCTCACTAAGTAGGAATTAAGTGCAGTGTACCGTCAGCGGATTGATATAAAATGTACGAAAATTTCAATGGAGGTAATTGCAGGTAAAAATATAGCTTTTTCCCATTTTGCAACACTTCAATAAATTATACAATGCTTAAGTTATACGGAGATGGGATCATTTAACAGTTGTTTCATTCACGCATTTAAAACAAAAATAAATAAATTATGTAAAATCATGTATTCACTAATATCTCAATTGTTTGTTTTGGTGAACACTCAACAAATTGCATTCTAGTGTGCAACAACAATTTATTGGCATTGATTTGTTGAATGATACGAATGAGAGATAAACCATCAATATTTAAAAGTGAAGATACCCATCTAATTCCAATCCTATTCATATCCATTTTTCACCTATAAATTGTTATGTGCTTCGATGCCTCTCGGATATGTGTTGTTTAAAACTAAACAAATACCTTTTTTCCATGAGAATATTTGTAGTGGTTAGCAGGTGGCAATTGGAGAAAATAACTCAGCTTGCACTGACTGGCTATATACTAGATGGTAGCTACTATCTCCAAGAAGCCACTAACCAATAAACACCAACCGCTTGCAGGGAAATTTGCTCCATACCTCACCAATAGTAACAATTTTGAATCCCAAACCTTCAATTTAAGGATTGACACAAAAGAAGACATGGAGATATTCGATATGGAATCAGGAACACCATATTCACCAAGCTTGTAGGTCATTTAATGAAGTGGGTTCATCATAACGTGGATGTTAACCAAAATATAAGCTCCTATACAACCCATAAACCACACTAGCAAGTTATAGTATCAAAACCCCTATACTAGAAGGACATCGAACCAACTAGTTCTCAAATATTTTGGAATGCATGTAACATCCCCGACCCTGCAAAGACCGGGTAATGCTACCATGTGGAATATACAACTTAAATGATAGATATGCATTAAATCAAATTAACACATTTAACATAGAGTTACTTCCATCATACAGACTTAAATAAAATTAAAAGCAATTCATACATGAAACAGAATACATGAAAGACATGCAAGCATCACAAAACATTCATAAAATACATAATGTAGCACAACAATGATACTTATCTTTTAGCTGGAGTAATCCACTAACTACATCTAGACCTTCCATGAACCTCCCATCCTTATACCACGCTACTCATCACTCTCAGCAGTAGGTCACCCCCGAGCTGGGACTAAACTCCACCAGGCAAGGGAATTCTAGGCTTGGCAAGGACAACAAGGAAGTTTCACAAAGAAACAACAAGGATCTTTTATCTGAGGATCCACTTACTCCCACAACACAGAGACCCTCATTCCCCACACACCTGCTCTGCCCCAGGAGGATACACCTTAACTAATACAAGTCCATCGGCTAGTAAACCTCCCTTACCTTGGGCTTCAACAATAGGCTGGAATAGAAGTCTCAGAGTACTGCGGCTGCTACGGGGCTCCCTTCCAAGAGAAATCACTTCCCAATAGGCTCTCTCACATAGGAGAACTTCTCATAGGCATGACAACCTGCCTCTTCAACTAGTCTTTGACTCATCTACAGTCGGTTATGGATGATGGCAACAACAACCAGAAAAAATGGGTATGGACACCCAAAAAGACAATAGCCTAACGCTAAGTCACAACACGACTTAGGCGACTACAATTGCGTTGAGGTTCACATAAAACAACACAGGAAATACAGTTCAGGAAAAATAGAAGGCAATAACCCAAAAACGGTTCATGTATGGACTCGACTCTGCAAGAGCGGATAGGCTGGGTTCACGGAAATACACAGGTCAGCTTCACGGTTCTGGCTTTCAGAATGCGTGATTATTCCAAGGTCGATCATAGAGGCAAAATGGGTTCTCGTTCAGGATGTGAGAATGGTCAAACGAACTTAGACGAATGATGGAAGAATGACTCGCGAACCCCCAATATGAGCTGACACTTCAACTTTAATTGCATGCACCCTGGCCGACACTTGTCTTCTTGGAGATGCATGTGCTCCATTTAGCTTATGTCCCACTTTCCAGAAACTTAGGATAACAAAACATATAAATTTCACCTTAGTCTTTAGGAAATAGTATTAAAATATTATTCCTCTAAAGGTAAGCCCCCTAGCTTATCCCCTAGCCCCAATACTTATCCCCCCTTCCTTACACTACCTAGTGGAGTTTAGTCCCCCATAACTCTTCTTTGTGGTCGGTATACACGCAACAGTGTTTATATTTTATTAATAATGTTATGCATAATTACATATACAAAAATGAGGCTCATTGGCCTTGGCATATGGATCACCAGCCTAATAACACATAATTCTTTCAGCTTAAAACCACTTGGGTCACTAGTCTAATAACACATAATTACAATTCAGAAGGGACTCGGCCTTAGGGTATTACAATTCCCTCCCCTTATTTTTACATTGTCCTCAGTGCAATTTATTTACAAAACAACATCAAGATTTCCAAAATATTCAAAAAGATGTGGATACTCTAGCCGCATAGCATCTCCATGCTCCCATGTTTCATCCTCAGGACCGTACCAGGTCAATTGGACTTTTACAAGTCCTATGGCTCGATTTCGGAGCTGCTTGCTTTTTCGGTCCAATATACGCACCAGATGCACCTGCAAGATGCCTTCTTGTTCCACCTAAATCACATTCCAATTGATTACATGAATAGCATCAGGTATATATTTCTTAAGAAATGAAATATGAAACACATTATGTACAGCCATGGATGCAGGAAATGCAAGAATATATGCAATTGGTCCAATCCTTTCAAGGATTTCAAATGGCCCACAAAATCTGGCTGCAAACCATGCTTAAGGATGTCTCCAGAGGAATTACAAGTGTTGAAAAATATTAGGGATTTATATCTCACGTGTTGCTAGCTTATGTGCCAAATAAGTTGCTCATTCAGTAGAATGTATAAGAAACAACTTTACATGGATTCAACACTTCCTTGATAAAACATCAAAAGAGATTATGCCTAACCTATCCTATGTATATAGGGATGTACGAGCTAACAAGTATAACACCGGCTAGAATGGAAGGAAAAAATATTATAGCATATCCTTTTATTCAAAAATAACTCAAATGCATGACCCCTTATGAATTATTGCAAGGCAGGGGCTAGAAGTAAATATCTATTTTCCACATCAACACCAATAAAATGAGGCTGAGAAACCTCATAAATGAGGAATAACCTACTCTTATTCATGTTTATTGAAAATATTTATGAAAGGATAGATACCATTATTAATAAACTCTTATTTGAGATGGTTATCTAGCACCATTTTATGAACTTATCCTCTGTGAACCATGCCTAAATATTTCTCAAGAGGCATAAAAGGTGTTGAAAAACATTGGGGATTGGTATTTGTAAGAATATTCTACATACATTGGGATCTATGGTGCCATGAAAGAATCTCACACTTTTCCAATCTATGTGCCAAATAAGTTTTTCATTTAGGAGATTAGATACCAAACAAGTGTTTGCATGGATCCAACTATTGTTTCATAAAAAATAAAAATAAAAGATCAATTATTCCCATATTATGCTTTGATAGGAATTTATGGCATGATATATACCACTTGGCCTACTATTGAAGGGTTAAAAAATATTATGGCATACCATTTTGATTCATAAATATCCCAAATGCATGGTTCCCTTGGATTTGTTGCAATGAATAGGTCAATGGTAAAGGTCTCTTTTTCATATCAATGCCAAGAAAATGAGGTGAGAAACATCATAAATAAGCAATAACCTATGCATAGGTTTTGAACATAATTGCACATAATTTTTAAGGAGAAGAAAAACAAAAGAAAAGAGGTACCTATAAGGATTTCTAGTGAGAGAGATAATCCCTCTAGGACTTCTACTCAAAGAGATATAAAAATTATCACACAATATTTTTAAAGATTTTTTTATTAAATATTTTTAATTTAAAAATATAATTTTTTTTTTAATTAAAATTTTTTTAAATAAAAATTCACTCTTGTTTAGGAAAAGTTGATAAGATACCACAACATAAATTCATTGTGTTGTGGAAATTATATGCACAAGTAACATTGAACACACATCAAAATTTAGAATATCCACAAGAGACCCTAATTGTTAAATAGGTGTGACATATATATATATATATATATATAACTTAGTTCCTTATTGTGTGAATACTTTCACACAATAAGAAAATGATCACATCTCCTTTGAAATTTGGACTTGACTCCCAACTACATCCTCTATTACCTCCAAATCCCCATTCTAGGGCCACTCATCACTTGTTCACCTTATTTGATGAAAGTGAAGTCCCTTACTTGGGGACAGAAAGAGAAACTCACAATGTGAATTCAGTAATTCTTATTTCAATTATAGATTTCATCCATCGAAAGGACATAGAGAAACGTCAACTAAAGTCAACATTTCACTTTGTTCCATGTCTGTTGGATGGACATAATATGCAATCAAGTTAAGTTAGAGTCTTGGCAATATTAATATCGATTCCAGATTTCATCCATCTAGTGTATATAGAGCAAAGTTACAGTTCACTTTGTTCCATGTTCTTTGGATGTACAAAAAGAGCAAAGTCAACAATTCACTTCGTTCCCCATCCATTGGATGTACAGAATCTGCAATCCAATTAATTTCTAATGAAAATGACATTGAGAAACCTTATAAATGAGAAATAACATACCATGATCAATATACACTTATTTCTGTTGTTTTTTTGCACCATCTTATGAAATTATTCTTTGCAAAACATGCTTATGCACCATTTTATGAAATTATTCTTTGCAAACCATGCTTATGCACCATTTTATGAAATTATTCTTTGCAAACCATGCTTAAGGATATCTCCAAAGGAATTGGGAGAATGTATAAGAAACAACTTTACATGGATTCAATACTTGCTTGATAAAACATCAAAAGAGATTATGTCTAACCTATCCTCTCTATATAGGGATGTATGGGCTAACAACTATAACACGGGCTAGGATGAAGTATAACACAGGTTAGGATGGAAGGAAAAAATATTATTGCATATCCTTTTATTTAAAAAGAGCTCAAATGCATGACCCCTTATGAATTATTGCAAGGCATGGGCTAGAAGTAAATATCTATTTTCCATATCAACACCAATAAAATGATGTTGAGAAACCTCATAAATGAGCAATAACCTACTCTTATTCATGTATATTGAAAATATTTGTGAAAGGATAGATACCATTATTAATAAACACTTATTTGAGATGGTTATCTAGCACCATTTTATGAACTTATCCTTTGTGAACCATGTCTAAAGATTTCTAGAGAGGCATAAAAGGTGTTGAAAAAATTGGGGATTGGAATTTGTAGGAATATTCTACATACACTGGGATCTATAGTGCCATGAAATAACCTCACACTTTTCCATTCTATGTGCTAAAAAAGTTTCTCATTTAGAAGATTACATACCAAACACGTTTACATGGATCGAATGATTGTTTGATAAAAAACCAAAAGAGAAATTATTCCCATACTATCCTTTGTATATAGACATTTGTGGCAAGATATATACCACTTAGGCCTAGTATTGAAGAGAAAAATATCATGGCATACCATTTTGATTCATAAATATCCCAAATGCATGGCCCCCTTGGATTTGTTGCAGGAATAGGTCTCTTCTTCATATCAATGCCAAGAAAATGAGGCTAAGTAATATCATAAATAAGCAATAACCTATATAGAGGTTTTAAACAAATTGCAAATAATTTCTAAGAAGAAGAAAAATAAAAGAAGGAAAACAACTATAAGGATTTTGAGAGATAATCCCTTAAAAAAAAAGATAAAGATAAAGATTGGAATCATTAGAAAAAATAAAAGATGAAATTAAAGCCAAGTAAAAGGAATAGACACAAAAGAAAGCTACTAAGAAAGAAGAACTAGAAAAGAATACCAAATTTTTAGAAAACAAGAACAAGAACCCAAAAAAAAAAATTAGACATAAGCCAATGAATCAACAAGAAAAGAAAATAAATCAGTGAAGAATACACAAAAATGAAAAGAACTAATGAAGAATTGAAAAAAAACAACTATTAAAGATTGTTTATTAGAAGCAAGGACTAATAACATATAAAATATATATTGTTTATAAGCGCAATGCTAAATAATATTAGCTGGTAACCACATATTGATGTAATTCTCAATGCCATCGCTCTTACCTTCTTCTACCGACCTTAAAACTGTGATTAGCTCACCTGTTTCTTTGCTTACTTTGAACTATACACGAGTCGCAACCACGTTCTTTGAACGAATCCATAAGCCCTCTACTTCCCACCCTGCTGCCACACATGATGAGAGTTTTGACCTTTGGAAAAACTAATTCAGCAGCCTAACAAGGAAAAGTTCTCGTTAGTACACTACCGACCACTAAGCACTTTTGCAACGCTTCAGGGTTTTTTTTTAATTCACCGAATCGTTTAGAATGTCACGCACGAGAATCTGCAATCGTTGACTTTGCCTCATGTCGATGTCCATTAGATTAGATGAATGGAATGACTTTGCCTCATGTCGATGTCCATTAGATTAGATGAATGGAATCTGCAATCGAAAGTAAAATTTCTAAATCGGCAATTTGCAATGGAGATTAGGATTGCCATGGGCCAAATTGAATTATTGACTTTGCTTTATGTCCATGTCCATTAGATTAGATGACTGAAATCTGCAATCTAGATTAGAATATCAAATCTGCAATCTACAATGTAGATAAGGATTGCTATTCACCAAAGTGAACAGTTGACTTTGCTTCATGTGGATGTCCATGTCCATTAGATTAGATGAATGGAATCTGCTATTCGTCAAAGTGAACAGTTGGCTTTGCTTTATGTGGATGTCCATGTCCATTAGATTAGATGAATGGAATCTGCAATCCAAATTAGAATTTCGAAATCTGCAATCGAGATTAAGATTTCCGTCTTTTTCTTGGTGTTATATGTAAAAGAGACCGTTAGCTGTCGCCGTGCCTTGCAACAACAATTCCCAGGGGGTGATGCATTTGGGCTCTTTCTTAATCAAAATGGCATGGTACTTCCATCCTGGCCTAGGTGGTTTACACTAAATGATTTGGTCAATAAAAGCCCTCGTGGACTGCTGCATACAACGCTTATTGGTCGGCAGGCTGCTTAACTACTTTTCAAAAAGTCGAAGCCCTCATCATGTGTGGCTTGAGTTCCTCATCGACCAGGTCTCTACGGTGATTCGTTTATACAGCCAATGCGCATCGTGATTCGTTTATATAATTCGTTAATGAGAACGTGTCTGGACTTATTAGTGGAAGAATTGAGCAAGTAAACGAAGAAACATGTGAGCGAACAACAGTTCCAGGTGTCTCAACTTATTAGTGGAAGAATTTAGAAAGTAAACGAAGAAACTTGTCAACTAATAACAATTCTATGACCGGTAAAAGACGGTGAGAGCGTTACCCTTGAAATTAACCCATGGTGCTATGACCGGTAAAAGACGGTGAGAGCGTTGACATTGAAAATTAACCCATTGAAAATTAAGCATCGGTTATATGCGTAGGAAAGTAGTTATTTATCAGACATTCTAACCTTATCGATGTGTCTGTATTTAATATCGAGCCTATTACGGTTTATAGAATTGATATGAGGAACTGGTTATTGTTGTGTATTGATACCGACTTTATCTGTTATAGGTTCAATAAATCGATCACTGTGATCCTTAATTCTTCTTATGGATTCAACAAAAGATTATTTGGAGGTGGAGGTGCCTTCATACTTCAGGTGCCCCATATCCATGGATCTGTTGAGAGATCCAGTAACTGTTTCTACAGGTGTGACGTATGATCGAGAAAGCATAGAGCACTGGATTTATTCATGCAGGAAGAAAACATGTCCTGCTACAATGCAGCCGCTGGAAAATTTCGATTTTACTCCCAACCACATGCTGCGTCGCCTCATTAAGGGATGGTGCGTTGCCAACAGCTCCAAGGGCGTAGAGCAAACCCCCACGCCCAGGCCACCCATCGACTCCGATCAAGTCTCCAAATTACTCAAAGCTGCATCGAGATCTCCATCATTCCAAGGCATCAATGCATTGAAGAAATTGCGGTCCCTTGCGCGGGAGAGTGAGGGAAACTGTCGGTGCATCGCCGCGTCTGGTTCGAGTCACGTTCTTGCCTCTCTGATCAATTCGTATTGTTGTGAAGAGAACGACAATGAAAAGTTCAGGGCTTGTGAAGAAGCTTTGTGTATATTGCATCTGCTTCCTATGACCCAGGAGATTGCGAATTCACTGACACAGACAGCGTGCATTAGGTCCATGGCCTCGATCTTGCATAAGGGAACCACTGAAGCTAGACTTCACGCGGCAGTTTTATTGCAGAAGGTTTCCACTTGCATATCTGATTGGGAATTTATTGCCAGGGAAAGGATTGATATTTTCCAAGGGCTCTTAAAAATCATAATGGGTGAAGTTTGCCATCAGGCAACCATGGCGGCTTTGGTTGTCCTCATAGCAATATGTAAAAAATCTCGAAAGAACAGATTATGGGCAATCGACGCAGGCGCTGTATTTTCTCTGATCGAATTACTTCCAGAGGCCGAGAAGCCCGCGTGTGAAAAGATATTAGATCTGTTGGACATGCTAGTGGACTATGCAGAAGGAAGGGCTGCCATGGCTGATCACGCCATGGGTATTGCTGTAGTCTCCAAGAAGATTAGCAGGGTTTCAGAAATCGCCACAAAGAAAGCAGTGCGAATCCTTTGGTCACTTTGCATATATTCTTCAAATGCGTCGATTCTTAGGGAGATGCTTCAGTGTGGAGCTGTATCTAAACTGTGTACGCTTCAACAACTCGTTCGCACAGACAAAACAAAGCTGAAAGCCAAGGAGGTACTGAAATTGCATTCAAATACTTTCAAAGTCTCTCCTTGTCTCCCCTACATAATGAAAAGTTATTATCCACATTATTGAAATTTGATTCAATAAAATCATAAGTATAGACAATTTGAAAAACAATTAGATAGAGACAACTTGAAAAACAATTAGATTTTTGTCTGTATGTAATTTTTAGCGAAAACGGCAAATAGTGTTATGTATAAAAACATTAGTGTTATGTATAAAAACATAGTAGATCCAGACAGATTCGAGATATATGAGTGCATTTTTATTGTTCTGATGGTATTCTTCCCAAAACATTTTAGCAGTTTGTCTTACCTTTTGCACAACAACAGATCTGATGCCAGAACTTTACATGTCTGAAGTATAAATTATAATAATGTTAAAGTGTTTCTTTTCTGGTTTACTATCCCATGTACAAGTCTCACTGTTTTTAACAGAAATATTATGCACAAATCTCCATTCCTTTCTAATCCGAAACCAATATCCTTGGTGTTCTTTAACATATCAATCGCTGCATTTATATAGTTTTAATTTTTCTAGTTTTGATTCATTTTCATAAGATTTTAGAAATGATTTCATTTTGCAGAAAATGGAGTGCTAGTGCATATGCATAAAGATCCCCTTTGGTGATCAAATATCATGAGCTCCAGAAAAAACACATATACAGAATCCTGGTTATTTGAGTTAAAATCGTAGTCAACTGAAGTACATAAAAGAAGGTGCAAGAGACCAACTATCCTAGAAGTCATAGGATTGGGCTGACAATAAAACACGGGTAAGGAGAGAAAAGATTATCACAGCAAGTGTGCCGATGCAACTGATATCCGGGCTTCCCAAATTCTCCATACTAAATTCCCCCAAATTATTATCACCCAAATTCTCCATACTAAATTCCCCAAAGGGTGATGTTAGTAATGAGCACAGATAACAAGATAAATAGGAAAAAACAAGTGCGAAGAATAGAGTAGACTTGAAATGCACATAATGTTAACTTCAAATATTCATCCAACAGGCGACCCCTTATCTCCACTATATTCATATCAAATTCATTCCTATTTGAGTTGAGATAATTGACCGACTGCCCATAAATAGCAGAAACAATTACTAGGTGGTCGACCACTCCATAAAACCACTCGAATTTGTGCCCAATTCTGGACCACGGCCGCTCCATCATCCCATAAAGCCTGCGTTGTTCACAATCCTTGTATCCAAGCATTTCCTAGGGAATAAATGTATGTTTATGCTAAGTGGTTTTCTGTTTTTTTTTAACCAACTATTTCCTAGGGAATAAATATATGTTCATGCTCAGTGGCTTTCAGTTTTTTTTTCACCCCTTTAAGGAATCCACTCAAGAGTGCATACGTTTTTATTAATTGTTTGTTTGTAGTTTGTGCAAATTCCAAACAAAGAAAACTATTATTATTTATCTATTTATTTTATATGGTAATAAATATAAATATATTTAGTGGATATCTAGTCAACTAAAATGGCTCCTACTTGGAGAAATGGTAGAGCAGAACAATGCTATCTCTAAAAGATTGGATCGGTTTCTTCTTGATGAAATTCTACTTGGAAGTTATAGAAAAATCAGATCTTGGATCATTAATTCTATCATTTCGGATCACGACCTAATTTTCTTAGTTAGATCTCTGATCCGGGTTTACTTCTCTTATTAAGAATACATAAAAATATATGAATAACTGGTTAGATATTTTTTCTATCCAACTATTGTGTGAAAATTTGAGGGGAGAGAAATAAAAAAAATCAAATACACTTAGAACTCTATCTTATTGAGGAAAAAATGAAAAAATCTCAGACATATTTGTGAATTTCCCATCACAAGTGTTTATACACGAAGACCTGGATTTACTAACGACACTAAAACAAAAGAAGGATAAGATTCTATTTATAGAAGAATCCACTTGGAGGCTCAAAAGTTGGGCAATACGGATTGATAAGGGAGATAAGAACAACTAAATTTTTTCATAATTTTTTCTCTCAAAGAAGATCACAAAATACTATCTGGGATAGAGCTGATGATGCAGAATGCCACAAAAAGACACATAATGGTATTAAAGAGATTTCATATAAACATTTCAAAGACCAATTGTGATAGAGGCTCACGATTCTTGTAATCAAATCAAAGTACTCAAGAATGTGCCCAAGTTTTCTAATGATTCAGAAAGTGATGAGATTGGCAAATCTGTCACTTTAGAAGAAGTAAAGGAAAATGTTAGTACAATGCTAAAAGATAAAATCCTAGGCCCAGATGCGTGGAATCTTCAAGCGGTTTTTGATATAATGGGGGTGGATCTTCACAAGGTTGTTGAGGAACCCAAATGTACAAGAATTGTATCGAGTGCACTCAATGCTACTTTCTTTGCCCTTATCCCCAAGGTAAGCAAGCCATATCCGTTTCATTATTTTACACCAATTGCCCTCTGTAACTTTGTATATAAAGTTATATCTAAAAACATTGCCACACAGATGAAAGATAAATTGGCATAATGTATATCCTATGAATAGTTTGGTTTCCTTAAAGATCGATTAATCTTTGATGTTGTGGGGATAACAAAAGAATGTTTGCACACTGCTCAATTTAAGAAGTTAAACTCAATTATTCTAAAGTTGGACTTAAAGAGAGCATATGATAAAGTGAGCTCGCAATTTCTATGAATGTTATTAATCGAGATCGAGTTAAAATGGGAGGTTACCTAATGGATTATGGCTTGTGTAACTTCTATTAACATGACAGTTTTAATAAATGGATCCCCTACTGATTTATTTAAGAGTTATTGAGGGCTACGATAGGGCTTCCCTCTCTCCCCCCAATTATTCCTATTGGTTGTTAAGTGTTTAAGAAGATTATTGAAGAAGGTTGTGGAAGAAGGGTCTTTTCATGGACTCAAAGTTGCTACTGAGACTATAATCTCACATTTTTTCTTTATCGACGATGTTCTAATTTTAGGTATTGGTAAATTTGAATATTGGATGGAGTTTCAAACTATTTTAACAAGTTTTTGTCTTGCCTCTGGTATGGATGTTAACTACCAAAAATTATTCTTTCTTGCACAAAATATAAATCCCAGTCTGGAGCAAAGAATGCAGGAAACATTCAATATACAATTTATTAGCATTGATAAAGGTATGAAATATCTGGTTTTTTATTTAAAACCTAACTACATGGTGGCGAATTGGAATTGGATGGTCCAAAAGGTTGAGAAGAGAATTGGTAATTGGTCCTTCTCTTGGATCTCATTAGGAGGAAGACTTGATTTAGCAAAAGTTGTGCTTCAAAGCCTCCCTGTGGTCTAGCTTAGTTTAGCCAAGATTCCTTCTACTATACTACACAAGATTCAAGAGCTCATAGCTAATTTTATTTGGAGAGGAGCTAGAAAAAATACAGGCTTTCACTTAACTAAATGGAAAAACGTCGCTAGACCAAAGGAAATTGGAGGATGGGGTATACATAATATATTTTGGTTTGCCCAATCCTTGTATGCCAAATCTTGTTGGAGAGGTCTATTCGGCAAAGGATTGTGAAGTGTGATCCTAAAAAAAAATCTAAAAGGAATCGATATGGCTTCTTGGCTACGCAAAGACAACTGTAAGTTCCTAGTAGCCTCTATTATTTGAAAAGTTTGTATGGCTTCTATGCATATTATAAAGTAATGGTTGGCTTGGTTGATAGCGTGCGGTAAACAATTCATTCTTGGGATGGACCCTTTCATAGGATATAATGAATCATACAAACTCTCAGGCCCCTTAATACAACACCTCAACAATCTGCATATCTTCACATTAGCACAGGCGGCCTTACTAGTTGATGTTGGTACTAGTCAAAGATGGATTGAGGCTAACCACCTTGGTATATCAAGGGAATTAGCTACAGAATGGAGCAACTTCCTTTTAATGTTGAAAAGTAGTGGAATCTCTCTTAATAATTCGAAAGATAAGATAGTCTGGTCTTCGAACAAGGTTATGGGTTCTGTAACTGTTAATTTAGCATTTCAATCCATTTATTCAATTAACCACATGGATTGAAATAGATGGTTGTTTAAATCAATTTGGAAAGTAAATATCCCAAGTAAAATTATTTCTTCATTTGGCTATGCGTGAAGGACTGTATACTTACTGGTGCAAATTATAGGAAAAGGGATGGCATTGGACCTTCGGTATGTAGTCTCTATCTCAGAGATGCAGATACAAATTCACATATCGTTCTACAATGTGAAACTACACAATCCACTTGGAAAGAAATCTTAAGTTATCTCAAAATGTCAGAATCTTGGAGTTGTTCCTCTTTAGAAGAGAATATGTTTCAATGGTTCACTCAATAGCCAAACACGAGACATATTCCCTTTAAGGTAATTTGGGGCATCTGGAAGTACAGGAATAAATTATTATTTGAGAATTGGCAGAGGGAGGACTCCAGAATAGTCACAAAAATCATTCTCTCAATTAAAGAACTCCATGGGGCATGTGAAGTTGACAAAATTGATTATATACTTAATACAAATTTCTTTGATGATAATCCAATAGGATTCTTTGATGGTGCAGTTGTTCATGATCTTTGTGGCAAAGGTATCTTTCTCAAAATTAATTCAGATCACTTTTACAAGGCACACTTTGTAGGTGGTAAAGGAGACAATATGAAAGCATAAATTTTGGGGTTGTGGGGTTTCTTACACTTAGTTTCTAGATTATCCATAAGCAAGATGATGGTAGTTGGAGATTCCAAGGTGATCATTGACTGGATTAATGATAAATAAAATATGAACCTATTATATTTAAACACATGGAAAGATCAAATCAAGAGTCTAAAAGATAAGTTTGATGTAATCAAATTTATGCATGTACACAGGAAATTCAATAATGTAGCAGATACACTTTCCAAAAAGGCATTACACTGTCCTATGGGATGTTTTTTTTTTAGGAATCTATAAAAGAAAATGTAGTTAATGTAGATAGATATCTACTATTTTAAATCCATAAACATCAATGACCATATGCTCTAGATGAAAAAAAAATTGACAAGACAAGTACTATTATATTATGTATTAGCATGCAACTTCTAGACTAAAGACAACATAAACATATTTTGAATAGTTTAAAGTCTATTTTAAACTATCAATACCTTTGTTGTGCTTTCAAGAGATCATCACCTTTTTTTGATCTATATGTAATCAAAAGGTTCACTTGATTCCTAATAGAATAACAGTGAAACCATTTTTTTCTGAGTGAAAAAAAAAATATAAATATATTATTTAGTCAATTGGGTGTAGTTTGGATGATTGTGAGGAATGATTTCTATCCTCCCCAAGTGGGTTCAATTCTCATAATGACATGAATAAAAATCTCAAAATGAATATGTTATAATAACTTAGAGCCTATATAAAAAATATCCCTTGTTTAGAAATATAAATATATTATTTCCCATTTTTTAAATTAAAAATAAAATTAATTAAATACAACTATTTATAAAAACATTAATTTATTATAATATCTCATTCTTTTTATAAACAATTAAAACTCAGATGTGTTTTAATTATTGTTTTCTCCACTTAACTTGAACTTTTTGAAATTATGAAATTCCTATCTATCATCTTTATTTTTTTATTTCATTAAAATCATCCAAAAAAACATATAAAATACCAAAAAAATATACATTGCGTATTCATATTATTTTAAAAAAATAAGACCAAGAACAATGATATTTAAAATCAAGGGAGCTAAACATCATATAAATAAGTTATTTGGAAGAGAGACGAGTGATTGAAAATTATTAAATAATTATATTAAATGTTATCATAAATATTTATAATCAGATATTTATTGTATAAGAATAAGTTAAACAATATAGAAGACAAGAAGTTTCCTAAAATTATTTTAAACTCTAGTCAAAACCACCTTTAATTCAAGTAGGGATTTCATAAGAAATAAGAATAATATTAAACATATTATTACATCAAATTTTTAAGTATAAAGGGTGGTGCCATAAAGAGTTAGAGGGAAAAAGAAAGTTAATATATTATAAGGAGGTAATCAAACCTCTATTTTAGAAGATAAACAAATATCTATGTTTTGACAAGTGTAAATAAAAAATAATCATTGCTAAAATCAGAACAAATTAACATCAGCTCCATAGTAAAACTTGGTATTGATCCGTTCTCAAAACACCTTGAGATGAAAGAATCTCTCACCTTTGTGACACTAAGAGGGTTGAAGATGAAAAACACTTTCTCTTAAAATGCCCAACATATACCTAGATTAGATCTCACTATAAACCCTCTTGACCTTTTAACCTTTCTAACCTTTTAAGTGAGCAAAACTATGGTCATCTTAGAAAGCTTTTCCTAATGTTTTTTAAACTCAAATAAAATTTTTAAGAATTCCAATTAATCCCTTCCCTTATTAAAAGCTTAATCATCATCATCATATTACATAGAAATATTTTTAAATAATATAATATAATATTATATGGTATATAAAATTCAATTTTGTATTTTTAAATATGTTTAAATTTGAGTTCATATTTTTTGTATTTTTAAAAATACAAAGAATATGAACTCAAATTTAAACATATTTATATATAACATAAATTCCAACATTTAAAGAGATAATCTAGATATAAAAAATACTAACAATAAATATGATATGCATTATCTATCTACATCTCTATATATAAACTTAAGTTATAAATCTATCGAATTAGATTTTCAATAACCTTTTCAAAACATTTTTTCATACATACACCATTTCCATCATAAAATTCAATAGCATAATATATATCATAAGATATACACAAACTGATATATAAACTTAGGTTATAAATCCCCTAACTTAGATTTTCAAGAATATTTTCAAAACATTTTTCATATATACACCATCAATAACATAGTCATAAGATATATACAAAGTCCTGATATGGTTTGATATTAAATCTTCAAAATAAAACTTATGATATTTTCTTTTCTCAAAAGGAAAACATAAATTTTTGTGAAACCTTCATGTAAATTGATTGTTATAATAACTAGTTTTTGAGACTTTAAAAAATCATATCAACTTTATAAAATTATATCAAAAGAAATATATTAAAATAATACATACAATTGTTCCAACTATTAAAACATCATATTTCAAATCAAATATATAAAAGTAATGCACATAAATTTAGTTGTTCCAACCATTAAAACACCATAGTTATGTTCTCTAGTCTTCTCCTTATAAACTTTAATTATTCAAAAAATATTTACAGCATTCGTTGATTCATCTTCAACTTGCTACTTAATCCTATTTATTATCAATCTCATTATAATTTTATTTATTCAGTTCCATCTAATTTGAAAAAAAAATATGAATCATGTTTGAACTCTACAACATCATGTGTTTTTTTTTCCGTGTGAAGTATATTTCATGTATTTTTTTTTCTTTGTGAAGTTTTATCTATATTTTTTTTTCTTTGTGAAGTTTTATCTATATTTTTTTTCTTTGTGAAGTTTTACCTATAATGAAATTTAGTTAGTAATTCTAAAATAAAATTACTTTACTGCGTCATTTTAGTTAGTTTATTCCATAATTTTACTCAGTATATTTATTTAATTAATATAAATAAATAATTTGAAAATAAAACAAAATTACTCTACTACATTATTTCAGCATCAATCTAAGTAAATCAATTCTATAAAATTTATTTTATTCTCTTTTATTTTTATCGTAGATTTATATTATTTATGAAATTCTTATTAACGTTTTACTAGACTCTTTGTGTCTAAACTAGTATCATTTGTATTCGTTTTTGAATTATTAAGTTTTTTAATTATGACAAAAGTTACCTCCTCTTATTATTTATCCTTCTTCAAAATAGTGGCAAGGGTTTAGTACATATTTTCAAGTTGTAAATTTTCATATTGTTCAATAAAATACTATGAGATTCATATTATTGTTCGACGTGCGGGCTGACAAGATTGTGTTCGGCGAAATTAGATGATCGCTTCACACCAATCACTGATAGGAGCCCTTAAGCCCCCGGAAGGTTTTCTTTCAGCTATCACCTTTATATAATGAATTCAGGTGCTGTCGCACCTAATATGAAGCCCAAGCACATACGCGTGGAAAAAACAGGACCGTAGTTAATCTAGGGAAAGGATTAGCCGTGACCGAGCATAGTACTCACTTACCCTGACCCGTAAAGACCAGAATATTATTGGTTGCTTCTTCAACTCTATTACACCCTGTAGGGTAGAAAGTGAAAGGATACAGGGGGCGGTTGGTGGGCTATAGGGGACCCCGCTGTTCTATTTATGAATAGAAATGAATGAAATTAATGCACTCGATGAAAAGAGATGCCCAGTGAAAAGATACAGGATTACCAAGGCGCACATTTTCGTTCTTGCTGCTGAACGTCAACTAAATTAGACAAAGGAGACAATGGTAGGCCTGAAATGCCCTCCATTACATATACAAATTCCCATGGACGAAGCTACCCTTTCATCGCTTAATGGAACTGGCTTCCAGGGTGATCCGGGAGGAGGGTGTCTCCCGTGAGTGATTTCCCGGCAAGATTGAACGGGTAGGTTGCCCATCGATATTTTCCAAATCATTCAAAATTTTCTTTAAAAAGTTTACCATGTCTATCATATTTTTCAATACACTACTATAGCCTAGTCCGTGCCACGTTGAACGCGGAGTAATTTTATTTGAAATGTATCAAAAATTATTAATGTTTGGTACATAATCAATGCAACCCAACAATTATGGAGTGGCGTGTAGGCCAAGTCACGGGTTCATTTTATTTAACAGTTATTTCATATATAGTTTGCAATGAACAATTCTATCATATACATGAGATTGAGTAATTTATAGAATATTATAACATTGTATGAAGATTTTGATGTCGAGGGTGTTTGGTGATATACTTTTTGCACCAAAAAGTTCTGTGATATACATTTAACGATTCCGTCATATACATGAGACAATAATTTATAGAATATTATAACATTGTATGCACTGAGTTGCTCTGAGGGGAAACCAGCTCAGCCACTTGAACCGCTTCATAACTAAAGTGCAGACTGTTACTAACGCAAAAAGAGTTCAAAACTATGGTCGTGACAACTGTGGAAAGTGTAGACAACATAACTATAGTAACCATGGACAAATGCATGAAAGGTCGACATGCAGATGACAAAATAACAGAGGAAAACGATAGACAGATCACCGGTATGGGCTGTAGTGCCGTGACGGGGCCATGCAGAAGGGGACAAATTTTGTTTCGCCAGGAGGAGGTGGCTCCTCATCGACTGGTGTCTGGTTCAGTTGCATGGTGTCGTCTGTTTGTGATGGCACATGCTCTTTCTTCTATTCCAGTGCCAACACTTGTGCAGAGGTTGTTGCTAGTTGGGTTGTTACTACTTGGCTTGCCTCTGGTGGGAGGTGATCAACATCCTGTAACGTAGAGAGAAATCATAGAAGTTGAGAGGCTTTGCTTTCTAGGGGCTCTAGGTGGAACCGGAGGTCGTCCATGTTCGAACGTAGGTCGAACACAAGGCTCTGCACTAGGGAAAGGGACGCAGCAAGGGGCGGGAGAGAAGCGGGGATTGGAGTGGACTGTGGCAGGGACAAGGAGGAGGAGGTGGTTGAAGAGGAGGAGGATAGCAGTGAGGGAGTAGGCAAGGGACGGATGACTAGGTGGGGCCAGTTTGGCAAGTAGGACAACCTGCATTTTAACTTCCCTCATAGCCGGGGCATATTTGAGACAGTGGGAGAGCGAAAATGTGCCATCAACAGAGCAGGAGAGGACAAAAGAAGAGTAGGGAAAGGTTGGGCAGAAGGCGGAGCTTTGAGAAGAAAAACCAGGAGAAGTGTTTGGTGCAGAATTGACATGGGTTTTTGGGTTTTCGGGGTGTTGGACTCAAAATTGGGCTTCTGTTGTTCCATGTTCTACAAATAGGATGGACACTTCCACGATATGAAAATTGACAAGCGGTCTTAAGGATTATTTGAATTTTTGGATCGCGGGTTCTAGGGTTGTCATGCTGAAAATCGAGCTTCTGTTGTTACCCGAATAAGTTTTCCTTTTTACATATGCTGGTGGACAGAAAAAGAAAAAACAATAGTACTGACGTCTGTTACATAGGGTGGTGAACATAAGTATGAAAACAACGGTGTTCCCGAAGTAGTTTTCTTAAAAAGAGCAGGTTCTTGACTTAGCGAGTTTTTGGATCGCGGGTTGTCGGGCTGGGGACCCATTGTTCTATGGTCTACAAATAGAACCTAGACTTTCGCGATATACAAATTGACAAGAAGTTTTGCAGACTAATTGAATTTTTTTATCGCGGGTTCTCAGGATGGCGTGCTGAAAATCGGGCTTCTGTTGTTTCGTGGCCTACAAAAATAAAATATGTGATTTGATGAAGTAGATATATATAGCATGCACAAAAGATTCATCCTGGGTTGTCAGGGTTGCGGGCTAAAAATTTTGCTTGTGTTGTTTCGTTGCCTACAAATAACATCGAGAGTTCCGTGATATACAAATTAAGAAGCTGTTGTGAAGACTATTTGAAATTTATGGATCATGGGTTGTCAGACTGGTGGGCTGCAAATTGGGCATCGGTTGTTCTGTGGTCTACAAATAGCACCTAGAGTTCCACGATATACATATTGACAGTCAGACTTGTGGATTACCTGAAGTTGAAGTCGCTCATGTCGAATAAGAAAATTGAAATAATAAACTGAATAACTTATTTTTGTTTCGATAAAATAATTTATAATTAAATAAAGAAAGTTTAGCATTCCCGAAATCAATTTTTCTTTTTACATACGTTGGTGGACCAAAAAAGAAAAAAAAATAGTACTGACGTCTGTTACATAGGGTGGTGAACATAAGCATGGAAAAAATTGTGTTGCGAAATTAGGCGGGTTACCGGGCTGCAGACCTTAAATGCGGGCTTTTGTTGTTCCTTGTGCTACAAACAGTAGGTAGAGTTCTGCAATATACATATTGACAACCAGAGTTGTGGAGTATTTGAATTTGGAGAGGCTCATGTCAAATAAACAAATTGAAATAATAAACTCAATAACTTATTTTAATATCAATAAAATCGTTTATAATTAATTAAAACAAGTTTAGCATTTCTGAATTAGTTTTTCTTTTTACATATGCTGGTGGACAAAGAAAGGAAAAAAACATAGTACTGATGTATGTTACATAGGTTGGTTAACATAAGCATGAAAATAAAAACGTTCCTGAATTAGTTTCTTTAAAAGAGCAGGTTCTTGAGTTGACCAGTTTTTGGATTGCGGGTCTGTGTCCTACAAATAACACCGATAGTTCCACGATATACAAATTGATAATTGGATTTGCGGACTATTTGAATTTTAAGGGGCTTGTGTTCAAAAAATTTAGCATTCATGAATCAGTTTTCTTTACATAGGCATACAGGGTGGTTGACAGAAGGACCAAATAGATAGCATTCACAAATTAGTTTTCTTTAAAACATGCACTCATTGACACAAGAAACTAAAATTTATGAAATTATAGGTTCATGGAGACTATAAAGTATACATAGAAAATACATAACTTTGTGTACATACTCTCTATGAAATTTTATGAACACATAAAAGAAGGAAAAAAACTAGCATTCCTGAATTAGAGCATGGAGGGAACCCTGAATCGAAACTTGTCCAGTTTTTGGATCGCGGGTTCTCGGGGTGGGGACCTGAAAATGGAGCTTCTGTTGTTCCATGTCCTGCTGCCAACGTCTATTACAAATGGTGGTGGACAAAATAACCAAATAAATAGCATTCCCAAATTAGTTTTCTTTAAAACACTGGCTATTGGATACAAGAAATTGAAATGTATCAAATTATTGGTTCCCTAAGAGCATAAATTACACATACCAAATATGCAATTTTTTAAATACCACCCATAGTTTCGCACTATTCAAATTGAGAAGCAGATTTGAGAACTATTTAAATTTTAAGGGTTTTGTGACAAAAGTATGAAGCACAGGTGGTAAAGATCCAACAAATGACATATTGTCTAGAGGTTTGAGTACAAAAAAAGTAGCAAACACAATTTCATGACATTTATATAAAAAATAATGAAACCTGTTAGATATTCCTAAAAATTAAAAAAAACATAATATATATATATATATATGAAAGATGATATCTCAAATTTGAGTCAGTGATTTATTTCATACTTTATTTTAAAAATAACCAGGGCGAAGAAAATATGCATAGGACAAAAAGAGAATTGAGGTAAATTAAACAGAATGTGTTCACATTCAGCATGGCTGAAGATAAAAATCTAGGAACACGTAAATATATAAGCAAACAAAACAATAGTTTTATTTGGAGTATAAGAAAAAATTAATAGTTTGTTACATATCCCTGGAAATGTAAATGCGTTTGTCGTATAAACTGGGATTGGGGCTCCCGCGGACCATAAAAAAAATATGTACAAGAAATAGGACTGTGGAAAGGAGTTGGACACGGTATAATGTAATACCTTAAAAGTAGAAATGGCAAGATCATTTTTTGGATATAGATTTCTACTCAAAGAAGTTGGAATAATTGAATTGACAAAGAAAGAACTATGCATTTCCCTATTGGATTTGGGCAATGACTCACTTCAAGTTCTCTTCAATATAGTTTCTCAAAGGGGTGACATTGATGCCATTGCGGATTTGAATGTTGAAAACTTCATTTTCTAATTCACTTAGATCAATTGAAAGTTTGCACAAAGTTTCATCGATGTCTTCATTCTGTACTGAATATCGGACTAGCCAGTTGTGCACCTCTTGTTCATGATATTCAATAATGCTGTAAAAAATTTCTATAGACAAGGCTTTCAAATTATAAACTTGTTTATCAAAAGCTTGCTTGGTTTATGCTAGCGAGTTGAGGATTAAGCTGGGGTCTTGGAAGTCGTTTGTGTTTCCTTCTAAGTCTATTTTGGTGAGCTTTGTCAATAATGTTTCTTTCTTTGATATCACTTGCTCACATGACTGAACGATGACATATAGATTTTTCACTTTCTCTTTCCAGCATGCTTCTAGTTGAGTGAGTCGTTTATTGGAAGAGAGATCAGGTTGTCTTCTTCTGGTCTCTGCTATGTTTTTGACATGAAAGGCAAAAGGGATGACCGTGTGCACATAGAAACTTTCTTCATTTTTTAAATCAATCTGCAAAAGTAGGAGCAAGTTATGTGCCCTGCTCCCCAGGGAATCCATATTATGTGATGTTTCCCGGGCCTTCATAATCAGTTCCATTCTTTTTTTGATATTTTTTCTCGACATATCCTCTACAGGATGCAAGGAAGCTGGAGGAGCCTTTTAGATTTGTTGCAGGAGTGCACGTAGTAGCCGGCATTGCTATTCGCAAAGAACTGTGAAGCAATGGCATAGGAAGCAAAGCTTCCTCTAATTCCTTAATGTAGTTCTTTAGTCTGGAACTTTCATCTTCAATGAGTCCAACAGAACCATGAAGAGCATATTCAGTTGCCATGTGAAGTTGAGAGATTTTGGACCCCTGCATATTGTCAAGGTCAAGTTATGAACGATGTATTCTTTGGTTATTTTTACATCTTTTTTTTCAATGATTAATTTTTTTGATTCTGATTCAAAAACAACATTCTAGAATATGAAGGATTCATATTCGTAAAAAATTAGGGTATCAACCATGTCCATTGAGCAGGTAAGCTGAATTTTGTATGCGGGTTGATCAAGGTTGAAGAATATGCTTTCCAGATTAGCATCAAGATCCATGTTTTCACTGTAAGTTTCAGGCTGCCCCGCCTCCCCTGCAATTCTTTTTCCCTTCTTCTACACGAGAAGGTCGTGAGGAAGATGTTCACTGTATTTCTACAAAACTAATGTAGAGATGGTGCCAGTACTTTTTCGAAACATTGATTTGCTCCAGATGCTGCTTGAAATGAAGAATTGAAGGGGGCAATTAAATTCCCCCGGAAACATTATCCTCATTAATGACAGTATCTATGCATGTTGTATGATGGCCTGTTAGAAGTAAAGATTAATTATTGCATACTTAGAAGTGCGAAGGTGGCATGGAAAATATCCTCATTAATGACAATATCTATGCATGTTGTATGATGACCTGTTATAAGTAAATCTTAATTATTTCATACTTAGAAGTGTGAAGGTGGAAATTACGGCGAAGAACATTTAAGGAGTGAAGGTTTCATGAATGAACCAAGGTGGCGACGTGTGAATGGCATTCCATGGTATTTCAAATTACGACTTGGAAGAGAATGGAAGTTTCCGGAAGGAAGCAAGCTGGTGGCGTGCGAACGACATTCCATGGCGTTTGAAATTAAGACTAGGAAGGGATAAGAAAATCCTTCGCATAAATTGCATTGATGGCAGAACTTCTTGAGCTTTGTGCGCATCAATGATAGCTCAGACGGTGCTTGCACGATGACCTGTTAGCATTAAATATTTAGAAAGAAGACATATATATATATATATATATATATATATATATAAACACTATTTCTTATTATGCATATATGCAAAGGTGACGGGCACGAGAAAGAGCAAGCAAGGAAGGAATGACCAAGTGTGAAAGTGCATAATGAAACTGATGAGTTTACAATGCTGAGGTTGCATGAGTCGGAATTGCTCAGCGAAGCAATGTACGGATGTCATTCCATACTTTGACACTTTCGGGATGGCGGGTTCTCGGATGGGCGGGCTCAAAAAAATGCCTCTATTGTTTGGTGTTCTATAAATAGCACACACAGTTCCACTATATACAAATAGACAAGGGGACATGCGGGTTCGCTTATATTTTATATACTATTGACAGTTTCCGGATCATGGGTTCTCGAGCTGGCAGGGTAAAAAACGGGGCTCTATTGCTAGGTTACTTACAAATAGCTTATGATAATAATTTGACAAGCGGGTTTGCATTCTGGTTGGCTCAACATTCTACTGCAGGGCTGGCGGGATCCCAGAAACGAGCAATACATATCAAATATGCAAAGATACCTTATTCCATACTTAGCCACTTATTTGGATCGTGAACTTGGCTCCGTCTGAATCCCAATGCATATTTCATAATTCATGTGCAACACCAACTTTGTAGTTACCGGATTGGTGTGTGTAGATATGATGCAAAATTAGATATGTACCTTTATTAAGTATTGACATCAGATTTTATACACCATGTACCCATATCGCATTCCATACTTGTGGGTTCTCGGGCGGGAAGGGTCAAAAAAAGCCTGCTCTTGTTCTGTGTTCTACAAATAGCACATACAATTCCACGATATACAATTTGGCAGGCAGACTTGCGGGGTGGCTAATATTTTAGATTCCATTATTTGGATCACGCACTTGCAAGCTGCACAATATGCCTCTAATGTTTCCTATCCTATGAATAGCCATTATGGTTGGGCGATATAGAAATTCACAAGTGGACTTGCGGGGTGGCTGGCCCAACATTGTATCTGTTGGATGGCGAAAATGTAGGGTAGTTTCCTCTATGCGCAAAACAAAAGAAACAAAAAAAAACATAGCTACAAATAAGTTTGACAAACACAGAGAAAGTAAACGAAAAACTATTTACTGTGGAACACGGGCAGGAAAAGGGTGCACCTTTGCATGGTTTGGTCTACATGTGTGGGTAGGAGTTCTTTGTGTCCTCTACTTTTCCTGTCCGTTTCTATGAAGAAAATTACAAAGAAAAATGGATATGAACATAAGTTCAAATGTTAAAAAAAAGACAACTACTATGTACATATACAAAAAAAAAATAGAATACGTTGAATAGAGTCAGAAATAGTTTTTGGGAGGATGTACCTTTTTTTTTGTCCTATACAATGTAAATTCTATAATTCAAGTAGAACACCATCTAGAGGGATGCGTGTACAAATCAGAGATATAGATATGTTTTGAAACATACAAATATGAGTTTGCAATAACTTTGATGTATATGTCATAATTCAAGTGCAATACCAATTGTATCGTGATCAGACCAATATGTGTCTAAGACAAACATATTGTATTGAAGAATGGGCACATTGGACCAGACATGGTGAATTAGTGCATTTTGTAGATGGATTGTGTTGTTCATAAGAATGCAGAGACTGTATTTGCACATGTAGTTTTCCAATTCTTTTGTTCTACCAATATTTTGTAGCATATCGATATTGAAGTCTCCTACAAATACAATGGGTTCGTTCATATGGAAATGGGTCAATGCATTGAAAATAACATGTACTATGTTGGAGAATGTTGCATGGGGAGCAACATACAGATTCAGTATTGCAACCTCTGTTTCATGAGAAAAAAAATTTGCAAGCACCAACTCAACATTGTTTTCTTCGATATGTATATGGTCCAAAATTGGTAGATGTTTTTTCACCAGTATCATGACCCCATGTATAATGTAACTTGATATGCAATTGTGATTTGGGAATTGTTTGTTCTGCATGCATAATTCCATGTGTGTTTCTTGCAAGCACAGAATATCGGATTGCATTATATCATAGTCATTCAGTATATCATCCATGTGTGAATTTAAGCTGTGTGTGTTAAGCGAGAGAATTGATACAGATGAATTTGTTTGTATGGATTGGTAATCATAATGTAGTTGCCATTTTGTGGTGGTCCTCAGTCGTTCAATTTCAATATCAACTTTATGTTTCACTTTGAAGTTATCTTTTGTGAGAGGTCTTAGTAAATACAAGGACTCTATGCTTCTAACATGGGACAGTGTTGTGTAGACAAGTCCATGTATTCGAATTCCAGCAGGCTGAAAAGAAACTTTATCAAGTGTTAGTCCTTGTGATCTATGGACTGTACGTGCACATGCAAGTTTAATCGGAAACTATTTTCGAATCTTCAGTTGACATGTCTTTGCTGATGTTGACACTGGCTTTAATATTCGTAAAAAAGGTGTCCAATTGCTTCTAGTATTTGAATTATATAAATAAGACAACTTGCTTGCTTGTCGCTTTCCTATATTTTGTTCATGGAACTTAATCCAAAGGACATCCACTTTTTCTTTCTTGGTATAGCCTTTCAGTATTCCATCTGCACCATTCACCAACCCATCCTGTGAATCATAGTTACATGCATATATTTCAGCCAACATTTCTAATTTGAAGACAAGCTGCAAAGGTAAAGTGACTGAATGTTCATGCCATGGCACATTTCCATGGTTGTGTTCTTCCAGATCAATGGAATTGATGATGATATCATCACCAGGCATTAGGGAGAGCATGTGGTTGTTATGGTTTGCAACATCCTTATTTACGTAGAAAAGGTAAGGGAATGTTGGGTCTCTTGGTGCAGGTCATAAGCATCTCAAATTGATATGGGTCAAGTCATCATGTGTTTGGTTGTTGGTGCACATTCTATTCAGAATTGCAATGAATGTTTCATCTGTTTGGTGCATTGGAGTATGAAACTCAAAGCATTTAATATTGTCTCTCTAGAAGTCATGGGTGACTGTTTCCATGTTGACCGTGGTTTGTTCAAATATCAAAGAATCTTGAATGGGTTGTGCTTGGTAAAGATCCCCATAGAATATCATGTCAATCTTTCCAAAGTATTTCGTCTGCACATGTTTTATGCTTCTTAGTCGGCTCTCAATGGAATATAGGAACTGACTCCCAATCAAAGATGCTTCATCTATAAAGACAAGTTGGAGTTCCTCATAAATCTTAGATAATTTATCCAACATTTCCTTGCTATGTAGAAGAAACTGTGACTTGTTAAAATGCATTAAAAATGCAGAGGGGACTGTTGTTCCTCAAACATTGTATGCATCTTTTCCTGTGTATGCAACTATTAGGCCCTTTGGTTTAATAGGATCAGAGGAATTGTTTGAATCATAGATTCGTATAAGCATTTGGAACAATGCTTTTGCTGTGAATGTCTTGCTTATTCCTGTTCCACCTGTAAGGAACACATGCACAAGAATGTTCATGTTCAAGCATTTTTTAAGAGCAATATCCTTTACAATTGTTTTTTTTTCACGATTCAATAGACGTCTTATTCTGTGGTATTCATTATTTTCAATTAGGAAAGGATGTTTTGTAACTTGAAAGCCAAGATTGATACGTTTTTCACTTCTAGTTGCTGGAGGACGAGGCAAATCTCCTTGTAAGTCATAGGACTCAGAAGAAGTTCTAGTTGTTTTTGGGTCTCTGAATGTGTCATCATGATCAACAAGGTTTTCTAGGTCATTAAGTGCAACCTCTAGATCGCCCCATCTTGGATTAACATTGTGGGTAAATCTAGCTTCATTGATGTGCACCATAGTCTCAGACGCAACATACACAACCTCCCATGTACAGAATCTATGCATTAATGTCTCTTCATTTTCATCAAACGAAACGTACAAAAACAGTTTTTCTCTACAATAGTTTTCATAGTCACAATGTTTTTTGTATTTGACAAATCGTATGACAGAGAGTTTTTTTCTTTTCGATATGGGTGCACCATTTTTTTTGTAATGCAATACGAATTATGTTAAGCAAAGATGACTAATAGGAGATGGATGATGGATGTAATAATCAATAATAGAGATACATACCATGTCCTCTAAATTGTCGGGCTCTTGTTGCAGCGAAACCGGAGGTTTAAGGACAAATGTGCATTTTTCAAGTGGAAATGTGTTTATGAAGACACATTTTCTTGAACTACAAGTGAGGGGCAAGGAAAGTGCATTGTGAACTTCTTGTTGAGAAGACATTTGTTGAAGATTAAGAAATGTATTGCCAAGTGTGTGTATCATTTGTATGGCATCAATATGACTTCTTTCATGTTCTTTGCGTATTTTTATGAATGCACTTGTCATAGATTTGTCAATGTTCATCATATACGAGGTATAGTATGATGTTGTAGCATATGCATTCAACACGTATTGGGCATCTGTATTTCCTTTCCACATAACTGGCATACCCTTGGAGAAACTGTTGTTCCAAATATGGGAGAGTTTTCATTTAAGAAAATGTGTTGGTTTCCTAAGCATACATTGTATGGCTTGGATGTACTCATATTCTGAAAGATTTACTTGTGTGAAGAAGGCATCAAAGCTCATCATTTCGTCAAATCCCCCTTATTCTATAAATGCAAACAAGGATTTAGATTTCTCAACAACAACATTTTCCTCTACACTAATTGGCTCTATGATTCTTGCAGCTCTCATTGGTGGCATGGGAAAGTTGTATCTACAATGTGATTTTTTTCATTTTCTACAACTTCTTGTATGGTAATGTCTATGGACTTTCACAAGTTCTGGATCCAAATGATCTGTGTTGCATGTTATGTATTTATCCACAAATTGTTAGATCTCTGAATTGTTATCATCTCCATACACTGGAGCATCCTCTATCCACAACAGTGCGTGGTCATGTTCATTTCCCCTATTCTGGAATTTAGTGACAAGAAAGTAGTCTGATATTTTTCCGAAAAACATTTCATCATGGCATATCAATTGTCTCAAAGAATTTATTCTATGTCTATAGTAGCGAGTACATGTCACCGGGTCTTTTCTTATGAGGTAGTCAATGTCGCTATTTTCCAGTGTATTGGTTTCCTTTTTACGTTTATTGTTCTTATGTAGGTCAGATATTGCAGCTACCAATGGATCCCAACATTGCTCTTCACTTGTAAATGTGATGAAAAATGTTGGCGGGCCTAATTGCCGGATCATTGCAAAAAAAAAWTTTTGTTTTGTTGCAAATAGTCAGGAGAGGTGCGGATGTTTTTGAAATCTATGTATCCAATATCAGATTTAAGAATTTTTTCTAGGTTAACTTTGTACTTCACATCCTTCATGAACAAATTTCTTCCTTGTAACTGGCCTTTTCTTATTCAAACCCACATGCAAGACAAAAATTCCTCGATTATTATGCGCATTGTCTTGAAAAAAATAATTTTTACATGACAGGAGAAGCAACCACTTGAATGTAGCATCTCCCATCGAACTATTTTATGATAACTGAATCATTCTGTAATATCAATGCCACATGGATCTCCATAGAAGAGTGTTGGAAAGTTCATTTCCTCGACGAATTTGTCCTTGAATATTCCAAGTGGACGCTGCCCCTCGGCAGGTGCAATTTTGACAATTTTGTCTTGCAAGTCACGAATGCATTGTGAATCAGTGAATCCATGCACCAATGTTTCAGTAGTTGTTTCATTGTTTGATTCATCACATGCATCAAAATCACTAGGATTTTCAAGAGTATCTGTAGAGTTGCCATGTTCTTCTGTGAGAACACTGTTCTAGTTGGCATTTATACAAATGTTCTTTGCTTTGTATAGGGATCTGGAAGATAATTCCTTTAATGTTTTCATAACAGAATGCACATGCACTTTGCCTGTCTAATAGGAATTTTTGTATCACAGGCGTCTTTTCAGAGCCACAACAATTGTAATTGTATTGTTGATAGATTGTGGCAACGCTTTTTTCACAACATATAGTTGAACAGGCACATTAATAATTGATCCTCTTAAGCCCATCTGGGGTCGTTTATAGCCCCAAGATTTGATTTGGAAAAATGAAATTCGCAGAGACACAAGTATCTCCTTGAGTTTTGTAAGTGCACTTACATCTGCGAGTGTTGTATTACATCTTATTCGGTCAGGGGTTACAAACTGTGGCAATTTTCCATTTTCAAGTGATCGTTTGCATGGAAGACAAACTTTCACACTAGAAAGTGGTTTATCCTGGGCTGTCAAGCGGAGGTATTCTACTTGCAAATCATGCGTGAAATACTTACTGTCTCTTGAAAAATTCAATTGTTCACAAATTGCACATGCAATGGAAGGAGTGTCTTTAATTTGTTTCATGTAGTTATGTCTTGCATTTTTCTTTCGCAGGGAAGTACTTGTAGAAATTGTTTCCTGGTTTTCATTGCTACTACTGCATGGTGTTGCTTGTAGATCACGAAGTTGTGAACTTGCATCACCATTATCGGATATGCAATCGCACCTATTTATGCTTTTTTCTGCATGAACAAATTTCTTTACATTGTCATATGTGAGTTTCTCTCTAAAAGGAAGTGTAGCAATGTATTTTTTTCTCTTGCGCATGACCTTTTTTAAGTTGTGTTAACTTAGTCTATGTTTCTTACCCAAGGGAAGGATGAGCTAGTGGCAACTGGGATGAATTTCACTTTCACCCAGTTTCTGAGAAGCTACTTTACGTTTTTTGTTCAAGGTCTCTATGACCTTATCAGAAGTCGGGCGAATTTGATGAATATTTTTTTTCAAATTGTGATAACTTACTCTACATTTTTTTTCTAAGCTGTCTATGGCCCCATCACAACTGTCATGAATTTTACGCATGTTTTTATTTTTCAAGCCCTGTCTGCCCATATTGCAACTGAGAGGACTTTCATTTTCACAAAAAAAATATTCCACGTGTATGAAAATTTGATGTCGTTTGGGTGGCATGGACAACGAACCCTGAACTACCGATATGTGCAAGCAAAGGTTCATAATGGATATTTGTTGTATATGTTTTCAATGAAAGGATGTCAATTGTTCAATCACAATTTGAATCAATAACCCAGGAATGGACAGTGGCATCTGCCAAGGGAAACCACACCTGGATATTAACCCTGAATATGAAAGACAACCATTGCAAATAGAATCTGCAACCCTCCATACTCCCTTTTTCATATGCAAGCGCCATGTTCACAAGGTATTCCTACCAAATTTCAACTTCTGGTATATTTTCTACAAGATATGGGGAAAAGGTGCCGATGTAAGCACCTAAAAGCATGTTGGATGCCGCCTATAATTGCATTGCAAAAGGAATGTACAGTGTAAATTTGCAGTGACTGAACATCAAATTATGTTGGTACCAAACAACAAATTGCATTGAACATGATATCTCCATAGTTAGACACAACGTTTGTTGCCAGCTGTAAACCATGGTAGTCTATGCCATGCAAAATCCCTTTGCATTATGATTGAAGTTCTTTGTAAATAACGAAAAAGTAGATACAAGGACCTTCTATATTGCATATGGACATTTTTCTGTACACTAGTGGTTCATAATGGCCAGTGAGGGCATTGGCATCATGGAACAAGATGCAATATGGATTGTCAGATGCAGTTTTATTGAATAGTAGATATCTTGTTTTTCTTGTCAATGACCGAATGGAAACTGATATATTGAGCCATTTAGATAGTCATCGTATACAAAATTTATTTTCCCAAAGTCCCCTCTCTTGAGGAGGCAGAACTGGAGATGCAAACAACCGCATTTTTGAAAAATATGGAGCGACATCTTGTATCCCATGCAACTACAGAAGAAAATCAGATTCTAGTTCGTATTCATAGGACTGCAAAGCCTCGGCATCGCCATTTTTAAAATAGGTCAAGAAATAATCTATCAATCCATTGCGCATCTCAGTCGATGAATAGAGGAAATGCAATAGAACCTAGAATGTATCAAAAAGGTAATCCCCAACAGTATACGAGAATGCATCCAATCTAAAAGGCACATTGCTATGCAAAACCACGTCAATGTTGTCATGTACAATGGACTGTGCATCTATTTAGTATGACTCAACATCTATTACCTCGTTCATCTCTTCAACTGTCACTTTGAATCTATTTGCTACAAAGTTTCACTTTCTACGAAAACAGAGAAAAGCAGGAGAAAAAAATAAAAGGTAGAAAAATAGAAAAAAACAACAAAGTAGGGCACCAATTCCCATATGTATCTTTGAACCTTCTTCTTCTCAACTTCAATCCCCCCTAGTCCCCACAATAGATGACAAGAAAACAAAGAAACCAATAAAACAAAAACTTTACTCAGCAGAAATAGAACAGGTAGACACAGTGTTCCTACCCACAGAATGAAAGCCTACCCTGCGTACAGACCCTGCCCGATAGTTCCCTCTTCTAATGGCTCCCAACTAATTTTCGTAAAGCCCTTTGCATTGCAAGATGCATGCTTTCCAGGAACGAAAACTAAGAGCACATAAAAATATGGTGAGACTGCCACCATTGAAAAACAACAATAACAGGGAAACTTACCCATCAACAAAGGATGACAAGAGCTCAACCCCGAAAACTGCAAACTACAACAATAGGTCCAACAACTTGCAAAGTTGAAAAACAACAAACCAATGAACAACCACGAAGAGCTTGAACTACAATTTCAGGACCTCAACTTTGCAAAGTTGAATCAAATAAGAACTAGAACCATGGAACGAAGCATCAAACAAGGATCGAACACTCGAGCACCAATGCCAACCATGAACGAAACTTTATTGCAACCCATATGTAAAATAATCATTTAACACTACCAGAGATATTAAGTAAACAATTAAGACTATCAGGACCGTCAAAGGGCATACGTCTGTGCAAGCATTTAAGAAAATATGTAGTGTGGCAAGCCTGTTCTCTCGAAGCATGCAAGAATAAAGAAAAAATCAGATATAGTAATATGGTAGAGAATGTATTCTACCCAGCAAAAAATGCTAAGGGAGATATTTGAACTAATGCTAGCATTAATCCATCGTCAACCAATGCATAATAAAATATATAATTCAAAAAGACCATACACTACCAAATACTTCGAACAGGTCAAGATATTTAACATTGGGAATAATGAAGGCTGCAATAAGACCTCCAATCCTTTGTCCAATCAGATCTTGAAAAACATGATACTTTTTATTATATTAAAATTTATGCATTCACTTCCCTTGTTCCAACAATAGACAATATGGAAATATTTCTAGTCAATGAACAATCTAATACGAGGTCAACGATTTATCAATAGCTATAATCCCTCTACGCCTACATCACAGACTAATAACTCTATTATGTTTGACTAAAATTTTCTAAGTTATTGAAAATTCTCTATATAAATTTACCATAACCATCTCTTCAAAAAAATCAACTTAAAAATTTATTTTAATACATTAACATGATTAAATCATACAATGTTTTTCATTTTTTTTAGATATACTTTTTTTATTATATATTTTTCATTGTTTTGTCATCAATAATCACCCACCCCAGCTAACGAAGTAGTAGCTACACACCAGCTAGCTACACACCAGCTTATGTACCCGCATGCTGAGCCACCATAAACAAATGAAAAATCACGATTTTCAAATTTTTATTATATAATTTTTCATTTTTTCATATTATATAATTGGAATTCCATTTTAAATAGGCATCCATCAACTATTATTACCAATGTTTCTTTCAATAATTATATAATTAAAATTCCATTACAAACTGACATTTATCTAGTTTTATTTCCAATATTTTTTTAATAATTATATTATTAGAATTCCATTATAAATTAATATTCATTATTTCCAATATATTTTTTAATAACTATATATTAACATTTATCAAATAATATTCCCAATATTTTTTTATACTATTTATTAATATATTAACAAAAATCTTAACACCTTTGTTTTTATGTACTTTACTTCATGTTACTTTGTTTTTGTGTGTTCTTCTATTTTTGTGCAATCAATACTTGCATAACATTCAAACGGTTATGTATTTATCAATTATATGATTTTACATTTTCTCTTTTTTTTGCTCAATTACATCTTTGTTCAATTTAAATATGTTCTCACTTGTATAYATAAATACATTGAAGTAGTATGTTTGTATATATAAATACATTGAAGTAGTATGTTTGATTGGTATATTTTATAAGTTTTAAATATGTTTTAATTAGATATTTTAAAATTTTATTTAAGTATGTTCTCACTTGTATACATAAATATATTGAAGTAGTATGTTTGTATACATAAATACATTAAAATAGTATGATTGATTGGTATCTTTTATAAGTTTCAAATATGTTTTAATTAAATATTTTAAAATTTAAATTAAATATTTTAAAATTTAATTTAAGTATGTTCTCACTTGTATACATAAATACATTGAAGTAGTATGTTTGATTGGTATCTTTTATAAGTTTCAAATATGTTTTAATTAAATATTTTAAAATTTAATTTAAGTATTCGAAGTAGTATGTTTGATTGGTATTTTTATAAATTTCAAATATGTTTTAATTAAATATTTTAAAATTTAATTTAAGTATGTTCTCAATTGTATATTTTAAATTCATTAAAGTAGTATGTTTAGCTTGTATCTTTTATAAATTTTAAATATGTTTTAATTAGATGTTTTATAATTTAGATATTTGTACATTTTCATTTAGTTAATAATATTATTTTATATGTTAATAAATTTTATGTAAATGATATTTTACATAATAAAGAATATATTTATTTATTTAATGTTTAAGTTTTGAATGTTTCATTATTATATTCCTTACAAATTGTTAATTTAATGTTGTACTTAAAAAATGCTCTTTCTTATTTACAACAATCAATGTAATATCAATGGAAACATGTTAATGTAATATCAATGGAAACATGTTACTCTTCTCAAATTCACATTATGGTTAGGAATTTTTCCATCTTTTAATTTAATGYTGTACTTAAAAAATGCTCTTTCTTATTTACAACAATCAATGTAATATCAATGGAAACATGTTAATGTAATATCAATGGAAACATGTTACTCTTCTCAAATTCACATTATGGTTAGGAATTTTTCCATCTTTTAGGAATTAGAGGTGCACTTGAACATATGTGTAAAGATGGACATTACTTTTATATGCATATTAAGAATGATAGTTTATAATTTATGCATGTTTATTTCTCCATTTTTCTCTTCTTAATATTCAGTGTAGTGGTTGTATCCAATTACATTAAAAAACCTTACAAATGTCATTATTCTCTTTAAATAATAAATTATAATTAAATTTCCAACAAAACATGTCTTTTCTTTATTATAAAATTATTGAATTTCTAGATATGACTTTTAATATTTTACACATATATACTTGTTAATTTTTCAATGTATTAATGCCATCACCAAGGTTCAAGTCTCTTTAGTGACACACCTATTATTGTACTTGTGATAGTGGTACACCAATACTTGTGATCTTATGATTAGTTAGGTGCAAGTCTTGTGAGACTTTGGTGAAATCAAAAACTCATGTTTCCACTTGTCATAGTTGTGCACTAAGGATTGTGATAGAAAATCTAATGAAGACACACATGTTCTTGTAATTTCTGTAGTTGTACATTAATACTTGTGATAGTGGTTCTGGTTAGGCGTTATTGTTGTGTGACTTTGGTGAAAATTGTTATCAATTGTTAATGTGTAAACCAAAACATTTAGTAAAAAAAAATTAAGTTTCGCATGTATTCATGGGTAGACCTCAAGATTTCACCAAAGTCTCACAAGACTTGCACCTAACTCACCAAGGTTCAAGTCTCTTTAGTGACACACCTATTATTGTACTTGTGATAGTGGTACACCAATACTTGTGATCTTATGATTAGTTAGGTGCAAGTCTTGTGAGACTTTGGTGAAATCAAAAACTCATGTTTCCACTTGTCATAGTTGTGCACTAAGGATTGTGATAGAAAATCTAATGAAGACACACATGTTCTTGTAATTTCTGTAGTTGTACATTAATACTTGTGATAGTGGTTCTGGTTAGGCGTTATTGTTGTGTGACTTTGGTGAAAATTGTTATCAATTGTTAATGTGTAAACCAAAACATTTAGTAAAAAAAAATTAAGTTTCGCATGTATTCATGGGTAGACCTCAAAATCTGTAAATGATAAAACCATGGAGGGTTCACTCAATAAACCTATGACATAGCATGCACATACAGGAGATATCATATAATAACCCTAATTTCAATTCTTTCTCCAAAAATTTTAATGCTAATACCACTTGTAAATTAATGTATAAAATCACAAGACAAGTAACATGATAGAGGAGGCTTCCTAAAATTACTTGAAACTCCAAACAAAGTCCCCTACAACTCAAGAAGGGATTACATAGATGCTATATTTTGGATAAATCATCATAGAATAGAGGAGGGTGTCACTTTAAGAATATTTTGATACTATCAATATACTACGACATCTAAATTTATTTAGAAATTGTGATGAGATAAAGGAATAGAGGAAAAGAGAAAATTAATATACTACAAAGAGGTTATTAAACCCCTTTAAAAGATGAAAGCATGCAAAGTAAGTTGTAACTTAGCTCTTCAAATGATGCTCTACAAGGTTTAGGGTTTCAATGCTTCAAACCCCTATGACCTGACCTCTTCTGACCTCCTCTGTATGTGTTGATAGCTTCTTCTCAGGGGCTCTAAACACCACATCAATANNGGGGGGGGGGGGGGGTGGTGAAAGCCCCCTCTTGCCATAACGCTGCAAAAAATGACCTAGAAAACTCCAGAGCATGTCATCCAACGTTTAAGCCTCCTTTGCACATGTGAGAACAATACCTGCAAGAAAAAATGGATGGGAGCAAGGAAATGAATATGGATGCAAATTCCTCACATCTAAAGGTAACTCAGGTTTGGATACCTGGAAACTGCATCCCCCAAGCCCCGGTTGTGACTAGGCATGTTATCAAAACCACCAGGATAGGGGAGCACACACAGTTCATGAGGGACCATGCCCTCATAGGAAAATTCCTAGGTCTCTGGCCCTCAGAAAAGGACCTAGCTCATTGGATCAAGGCGTGGTTGAACCCCAAGGGAGACTATGAACTCCAAGTAAGCTCCAAAGGATTATTTATAGTAATATTCTAGAACCTGGAGGAGAAGGACCAGATCTTTGAAGGAGAACTGTATTTCTACAACTCTACTGGCCTTTACTTGCAATTCTGGACAGATTGCTTCTACACAGAAAAGGAAAATTTTTCCTACACACTGGTATGGATTCGCCTCTATTCCCTACCTCAAGATTTTTGGTTAGAGGAAATTTTAATGGGCTTAGGTAACACCTTGGGTAATTACATCAAATCTTCAGAAGAAACTAAACAGAGAAAATACACCTCTTATGCAAGGATATGTGTCTATATGAACATCTCCAAAGCTCTTCTAGGCATAGTTACCCTAGAATACCAAGATGAGGAATGGGCCCAAACCATAGATTATGAACACATCCCTTTTAGATGTAGAAAATTCCATGAACATGGGAACCTTTTCATAGACTTCCCTCTAAATGCCTACCCCAAAAGGGAAGCCGAAGAGAAATCAAAGGAAGGATTCACCCAGCTTTCAAATCAAAGAAAACAAGCTTATAAGAAGCCCACAACCAACAACGGAAAAAATAACCCGAATAACAACTCATTTGAAGCCCTTAACCGCCTTCTAGAGGCAGAAGAGGTGGAAAACCACCACAAGAACGCAAAGAAAGATCTCAGCAAGCACAAGGAAGATCAATCATATCCAGGGAAACAGACTAAAGCAAATCAAGAAGACCCATAGGCTTACACAGTCTCAGGAAAAGAACCAGAAAGAGAAGAAGACACAGTCATGGAAATGGATGAGAAGGACCTAGCAGAAATCGACCTAGACAAGTTAGAAGAGGCACTCAACAAGAAGGATCTCTAAAACTTACCAGAGGACAAACTTAGGAAAGTTCACGAGCTATTTATGGATTCATCAGCGGGAGCTACATCTAGGTTGGGGATCAGCATAGACCCAAACCTAGATCCAGGAAGACACCCAAAAGAAAACAAGTGAAGGGGAAGAAAATTGGCTCACGAACTAATAAAGGAGGCAGAAAATTATATGATCAACTTGGGACAGATTCACAAGCTCTCAAAGAGATCTTTCTCCCACCCACCAAATTGTTAAATATGAAGATCCTCACCTGGAATATATCAAAGGCATGAATGGATGATCCAAGAAAAGGATTCTCCGAAACTGCACCAAATTGGAAGACCCTGATATATTCCTGATACAAGAGACAAAATGTACAGGGGAAACTGCAAAAAATATCATCAAAATATGTTGGTGCAATTGTGACTCCTATCAAATGGATTCAAAAGGGGCTTCAAGAGGCCTTGACATCCTATGGAATCCTACTACAATCATCCTATATCAAGGCTTCTCCACTCCAAGCACCATCACAATGCACTACAGAGACATAGGTTCGGACAAGGAGGGAATGATCACAAATGCATATGGACTGCAGAACAACCAAGAAAAGACCTCTTTCTTCAGATCCTAGATTATCTAGGATCTTTAGCCGAGCACAAGAGATGGACAATAGGGGGTTACTTCAACATGATTCTCACACTGGAGGAGAAAAAAGGGGGGAAAAAATGCTTGGAGCCAGACAAAGAAAAATTCCAAGAACTCATAAAGAACCTCAAATTGGTAGACATAGAGATTGGAAATGGCATCTACACTTGGAGAAACAAAAGATTAGGTCACCATCAAATAGCATGCAGGCTTGATCGCTTCCTCATTTTTAAAACTCTCCTTTTGGAAGGCCCCCTAATAGATTCCAACATCCTCTCAAAGGCAGGCTCGGACCACTGGCCGATTCAGCTTTGGGTTGACACTATTTCCACCCCCAAGCTTAAACAATTCAGATTTGAAATATTTTGGTTCTCCCATCTAGACTTCAAGGAGCTAGCCCATCACTGGTGGAGAACTACAGAAATACATAGGGGTACAAAAATGTATTTCTTCCAGAAAAAAACTCAAATATTTTAAACAACAGGTGTGCAAATAGAACAAAGAAGTCCTCAGGAACATTTTCCAGGAAAGGAAAATGCTAGAACAAAAACTAGAGGACCTTCAAGGACAAATCATTCACGCAGGATACATAATCACTCAGTAGCAAGAGGAGAATGAAATCAAAGGGAAACTATAAGAAAGATGCAAGTAGGAAGAAATCATGTGGAGATAGAAATCTCGGGTTCAATGGCTCAATGAGGGAGAGAAAAAAACCAAATTATTCCATTGTTCCATGATCCACATACACCTCATCAATCACATCACAAAGCTAGATGACTCGCAAGGCAACACCCTATTAACTCATTAGGAAATAACGCATAAGCTGACAGACTTCTACAAAGATCTCCTTTGAGAACCCAAGGTGGACCATACCTCAACAATAGAATAGGTAACCCAAAATATCCCAACTATAACCACCCAGGAACAGAATGAGGCTCTCATGACACTAATCACGCAAGCAGAAGTGGATCAGGCTATTCAAGAGTTACCCGTATGCAAGGCTCCAGGCCCATATGGTTTCACAACATACTTCTTCCACACTCGTTGGCCAATGTTAAGGGATGAAGTGTGGTAGCTGGTGGAGGAATCACGTAGCTTAGGAAAATTTCTTCCAGCACTAAATGCCAGTTTCCTCACCCAAATACGCAAAGAAGAAAGGGTAAAAAATCTGAAGATTTTCAGACCCATAACACTATGCAATGTGATCTACAAAATCATTTCCAAGGTCATAGCACTAAGAATCAAGCCAATACTCCCCTTCATCATATCCAAGGAGAAATAAGGATATCTCGAAGGAAGGAAAATTATGGGTAGCATCATACTTGTCCATGAAATCATTCACTCACTCAAAAGCACCCGTACTCTAGGTATTCTTCTAAAACTTGACCTTTCAAAAGATTTTGACAAAGTAAGCTAGCAATACATGAAATCTCTCTTATCGGCTTTCAGTTTCAACAAGGATTGGATCTCTTGGATAATGAACCTCATTTCCTTAACCTTTTTCTCAATCCTCATCAATGGTGTCCCCTCTCAACCCTTCTCCCACACAAGAGGAATAAGACAAGGTGACCCTCTCTTCCCTTTCCTTTTTTTCATAATGGTTGAAGGTCTAGGATGCTATATCAAGGCTTCAATCCAAAATGGATCCCTCCAAGGAATCCATCTTCATGGGTTACAACCAGAAGCCTCCCATAGACAATTTGTTGATGACATGTTGCTAATGAAAACCGCCATGCAAGAAGAATATAAACTAAGATTCATCCTCTTCAATTTAAGCGAAGCCTCCGGCACCACCTTTAATCTAGCCAAGTCGCAGCTCTTCTCTTTTAATACTCTTGAAGCAATCCGACAACACCTTTCTCAACTTTTGAATATCCATGTCTGCACTCTGCCCTTCCGCTACCTGGGACTCCCTCTTTCTGAATTAGCAGCTAGAAACATCTCCCAGGACTCTCTCCTACTCTCCATTACCAACCATCTCAGCAACTAGACCTTTCACTCCCTCAACCTTCCAGCCATAACCGTTCTCTTAAAGTCAGTCCTCCAAGCCATTCCATCTTACCTCTTCTCAGCCCTAGCTTCCTCCCAATCGATCATACAGAAAATTAGGAATCTACAAAGAAAATTTCTATGGCATGGACACAACCTGAACAGAAAATGGGCCCTAGTCATCTTGGACAAAGTCTGCAAGCCCAAATCTTCAGGTGGTCTAGGCCTCTAAGACCTTGGAAAATTAAATAGCACCATGGGAGCAATAATTTGGTGGATATGGATCAAAACACCAACATAGATCTTGACAAATCTATGGAAATGCAAATATGCCCCAAATAAGCATCAAAGTCATCTTATAAGAATGAAAGAGAAAATTCAAGGCTCCAACATCTGGAATGTGGCCTAGAAAAAATGGCCACTCATATAGGAACATGCTTTCTGGGAAGTTCGCAATGCCCAGAATTCCCTATTCTGGAGGGATTCCTGGCAGCAAATTCCACCCCTACAACTGGAAGAAAATCTACAATCCTACAAAAATCACATTCTAGATCTTTCCACTCTCAAAGTGGAATATTTGTGGACATATACCCCCAGCATCTCTCCCTGGTGTATATGGAAATCTACCAACCAGGAAATCCAAGTGGAAATGGACTATGACCTACAACACTAGAATCAAAAAACATTCTCAGATGGGGATACACACCTTATGGAAGCTTCACTCTCAAGGAGGGATACATTCTTCAGAAGAAATTCCACAATCTTCAAAAATACAACATCTAGAAAGCAATATGGAAATCAAAACTCTGGACCAAAATATGTACATTCCTTTGGCTTCTACTTCAGAACAAGATCTTAACCTGGGAAAATCTTCAAATATGAGGTTTCATCGACCGCTCAATTTTCCATATCTACCATCTCCAGGAACAAACCATGGAGCACCTCCTAAACAATTGTCCACTCAGTGAGAACATATGGAACCAGGCCACTCAGCTCATGAGAAGAACCAAATGATTTAAAAACAACATCATAAGAACCATCAGGGATTGGGGTTGCGGTTCCTTCAAAATTCCTATCCTAAACTGAACCTGACAACTCTTACTAGGCTTCGTAGTTTGTAAACTATGGAAAGAGAGGAACATAATAATATTTCATTCCCAACCCTCTCCTCCCACCCTCCTCTGGAATAAAATCATCGTGTGTCTCTAGAAAACTCTTCAGCTACAATTTTGGACCAAGGAAGACTTCCCCACTGATCCAGGAGATCTTTCACTCCTCAACTCTTGGGGATTCTTGTTTTCACACTCCACCCCTCTTCAACAGTCCCCCCTAAATTCAAAATCCCTTAGTCCCTCTAAGTGGCTCCCCCCACCTGGCTTCCATAAAGTCAACTTTGATAGCGCATCAAAAGGAAATCCATGACACTCAGGATATGGAGCGGTCATAAGAAATAACTTGGGCCAAATTCAAAGCCTCATTGCAGAAAATCTTGGATGCGACACCAACAATTCAGCAGAAATTTGGGGTCTTATCAAAGGAGTGAAAATTGCTCTAGATAAAAACCTCACCTCTCTGATCATTGAAGGAGAATCCAAAATCATAAGAGACTTGGCAACAAAAATTCTAAATGGAAGAGATCCAAGGAAAATCAATCCCAGTTGGCAACTCCTTGTCCCTCTTTACAACTTCCATGCACTTCCTAGACCCTCTCTAACTCTAACCCCCTCACACATTCTATGAAGTGCAAACAAAGTTGCAGACAGACTCGCCAATGCAGGGGTGGACTCTATGCAACATATCATTCTCCACAAATCCATGTTGTCCCAAAGCTCAACCCTCTGGCTCCAATGCAAGAAGCTTTCCCATCTTGACAGCCGTAATCCAGATGGTGTGTCACCTTTGACTACTTAGAAATTCTTCCAAGTCAAAAATCATCAAAATCTCAAGAGAAAGGGCGACCAAAAGTGTCAACGCAGAAGATCAACAACTAATAGATGATTTCGGGAACTCAAAAATCAGGAGTCGGGAGCACGGAGGAAGTTTTTTTCTAAAGTTGTGAAGTCACGAAAAGTGAGAGAGGTTCTAAACCATTGGAGTTCGAGGATATCTAGACAGTCGATCTTGTCCCATTGATCTGATGCGAGAAGAATTTGGGAAATCGACAATCGAGAGTCTAAAGCATGGAGGTAGCTGGTTTCGAAAGTCATGAAATCGTGAAACACGACATAGGATCTGGACCATTGGAGCCTGAGGAAATCTGGACCATCGATCTAGTCACATTGATCTAACGTGAGAAGATTTCAGGAACTCAAAAATTGGGAATTCGAAGCATGGAGGGAGTTTTTTTCCAAAGTCATGAAGTTGCGAAACGCGAAATCGCGAAATTCTTGAGAGGAACTGGACTGTTGGAGCACGAGGAGACCTAAATCGTCGATATGGTCATGAATGACTCGCAAGTTTGGGTATCGGAATAAGGGGAACACTCAGTCCTTCATCATCCTGAAGCACGAATTCCCAGAATCGGGAGAAACTAATAGTCATGAAATGTGAAATCGTGAGTTGACCATAGTTGTCAGATCATGGAAAGACGTAGACCATTCATCTGATGCAAGTTTGAGGTTTCGGGTTTTGGAAAAGTAGAGAAATCTATTCTTCCGACAATGCGAAGATCAAAGTCACGAAGAAGATCCCAACCATTGGCTGCAGGCCATCTTGGACCGTTGATCTGATCTGAAAGTTTTGTGGATTTGGACTTCAGGAAAACCATGAAGAGAAATGTAATCTTGTCACTAGTCATTCTACCTTTAGTTGCAAGCATCTTGGTGTACACATGTATTTTTTATAAGCTTATAGTTGGAATTAATATAAGGATCCACTTCTTTATTTACAAAAAAAAAAAAACCTTTAAAAGATCAAAAGTATATTTTTGTTGTAATTAACTTTAAAAAGAAAATAAATATAGCTAAAATAATAATGAACTCTCACTAACTCCAAAGTGATCTAGCGAAATTCCTAAAACACCTTAGGATGAAAGACAATGTCATCCTTGTGATATTAAGAAGTTGAAGGATTAAAACAACTTTCTTTTAGAATGTCCCCAATATGATCTCGTTTTATCTCAATTTCAAAATATATGTAAAAATAGAGATCTTCTTGTGTCCCCAAGGTGTCAGACAGTTAGTGACAGATTGTGATTTTAAGGCACTCCATGATGTTAAAGTCACTAGTTTGAAACCTACGGGGAGAAAAAATCCATCCATGTTAAGGGTTGGTGTGGCTCAGGACGGGTGCGATCCCCATGCGATTTTGATGGATTAGATGCCCCCGAGTCATGGTTTCTCAAGCCACAGTCTATTCCCGCAGGTCACAGACAAAATATAAAACAAAAAAAAAAACAGTAGATATCTTCCTCATGTGTTAATTCATTCAACTTGTGCATATTTCTAAGAAAATACTATTTTCAAGCTTAATTCCTTACCATTTTTTCTTAAGTCCCACTAAATCAAAATATTTTTAACAATATTAACCTTTCTAAATTGCTAATTCGTTAAAAATATGGACATTTCTGAAAGGTTATCTCCAAGCTTATGTCCTTACCATTTGTATTAAATCCCAATAGACCACAATTGTTCTCACTATATGGAAGCCACCACCACCACCACCGCCATCATTGATGTCATCGTAGCCTAGAGGCTAAAAAACAACAAAGATATTATTTCATTATTAGCAATTCATTCTTCTACATAGAATCATAGTTTTTTTATAGGCATAGATAATAGGGAGGTTAGGTTTGATTTTGTGTTTGTTTGTGTGCAATGTGTGTCAAACTAGTTATTTATCATTAAGTTTTACTTTACTATCCCTTAGATTCTCGTACCATTTCCTCTTAGTTTAATTGGATAATGTCCCACTCTTCTCTTGGTTTAAGAGAGATTATATAGTAGTGAGAATGTGAACATAGGTTGTTAAATTCCTATAGGAAATTTCATCTCTTCTTGTACTTGCTAAAAATGAGCATTAATCAAATCAAGAAGGTTATGGGAGCCCTAAAATAATCTTACTTTGTTGAGAAACAAATCCTTAACTATCATGGAATCTTGAAGTACAAGGGTTGTGTTCCCTATGTTACCAACACATACATGTGTCTCCTTTCACAAAGCAAGGCTTCTATTTCGAGTATGGAATTGAAGTAGGAAAATATAAATTTGCCTTGGATTTGGCAATGCTTCTTGCATGGAACAAGGCTTCTACTTGAGTTTGAAACTAAAGTAGGGAAAAAGATAAAAGTAAAAGATAAAAATTATCATTTCAATTCTCATTATCAAATTTATTCAAAAAAGTTTCTTCTCTTGCTATCTTGTTTCTATATCTTGCCAAAAATGTCCCTTGATATGTCCTCTCTTGTAGTGTACTGGTGAGTGCAAGCTAATTATGGTCTCTCATGACGTGTTAGTGGAAATGCAAACATGGAAAAACAACAATCAGTTAACTTGGAGGGATTTCTCAAGGCACTTTTACAATGAATTTCAATATGGTGTAAGAACATGAAATGTAGGAAATTGGATTAACTTTCCGAATAGGCAATTTTTTATTCATAGCAATTTTGAATAACTATGTGAAATTTGAGTTTTTATAACAACCATATTTATTTTTCTACAAAAATATAATGTATATGTCTTTGTTAGTGTGTTGAGTACCTTAATGATGGAATTTTCTTCCCAATTTTTTGTATAATTATAGAGAACCTATTGTTCTAGTGTAGTGTATTTTTTTCAAAATATATAATATTGATTTTATATACTTTTTAAAATATGAAAGTTAATATATTCTTGAAATTGTGACGCCTTTTGTTAGTGTAGGTTACGAAGGACTTAATATTATTTAAAAAAATCATTTTTTTAGATTGTAGATATTGGTCTCTTCTAGTGCGGTGCATAACTCATTTTTTAAATGGTTAAGCTAACAAAAAGCTATAGAAGAAACAAAAGAGGTATGCATTTTAGGATTTTGATATATCTCAAGACAAAAATTTATTTAAAATAGTAAACAATATTAAAAAAAAAATTAATTATATATTTGGAATCTGTATAGTGGACTCTATCTATGTTTGCAGTTTGATCAACAACGGATTTGTGTATCCTATAGAAAAATAACTTCAAAAACAAATATATAGAGAGGTATTCATAAAAAATGAGGTTTTTATGTATTTGTAGACTGAATCACTATGTTTTTCATCTCGAACCTATATCTGAGGAAACCAACTCAGGAAACTTGTATGCTAGAGTTGTCACCCCCGCCCAATTTTTTTTTGAAATGAAAATAACATATGCATGCATTCCTAAAGAACATGCACGTTCCTAAAGCATGCACGTGCTATTAGGAACATCAATTTTTGCATGTTCCTATTAACATAAAATAATATTATCTATCTCTCTCCCTCTTTGTCCCCCTCTCCCTCCTTCCCTCTATCTTCTTCTCTCTCTTCGACCTCTTTATTCCTATCCCTCAGTCACTCTCTTTCCCCCTCTCTCTCCATCTCCCTCTCTCTATTCCCCCTCTTCCTCTCTATCTTTGGCCTCTCTATCCCTATCCCTCACTCACTGTCTTTCCCCTTCTCTCTCTGTCTTCCCCCTCTTCCCCTCTCTCCTTGTGTCCTTATTCCCCCCTCTCTCTCACATTGCTCCATATTATTTTGAGGAAAACAAGAAGATATAAATATAACAAAGATATAACAAGGAAATAAACTAAGAGAGAAAAAAAATTGTAAAACAAAAACTGGTAGAATGGGGTAGCTTATCTCTGAAAATAATGAGATGTTGGCTATGCTTCATTCACAACAAGATTTACATCATGCTCCATTGCATGCTTAACTGGCCTCCTTCACCTCAATTATATATTGGATATTTAGAGGAGAACAATCCCCATGATGCATGTGGGATGAATTAATCTAAGTTTATAAAATTCCATAGGCATGTGAAACACTAGGACTTCTCTGGCAGTCACCCATGCCAGTACTACTCTATCCTGAGCACACGTAACTGTAGAGTTTTAATGGGATTCGGTGGATTAACGTTATGTTGTAAGAATTTACATAAGACCACTAGGAAATTATTATATGATGTATGTAATTAAAAAATTAAAATGGTATTACATTCCATTCCCTATTAAAAGGGTGAATATCATGGTTTATCAAAACCGTATTCTTGAAATGTTGATTCAGTGCAAAAGGTGGTTGGCATAAAAGATCCACCTGATCAGTCCTCCCCCCTTAGGAATCAATGGTCCCCATTGTGTCATGTTCCCTTGGGAGACAGGGAAACTTTTGTTTAATTTGAACCTTGGTGAGTCACTTTCCTTGTTGATGTACATGTCCTGATTATACTTGGTTTGTGGAAGGATGTTGTGAACCTGTTAGAGGTGTTGGATTTGTTCAATAGATATGGATAGATGATATTCCTTGGTTTGAGTGTGGGAGGAATATTTCGTTGAAGATGCAACAAGAAGAGACATATCAAAGGGGGATGATGGTTGAAACCCCAAGCACACCTGAAAAGTGTCATGGACAATAGAGCTATGTTGAACATATTGAAGACTCTTATTCTCTTTGTGATCCTTTATCCTTATAATATCATCGATTTGCTTCTCTTGGATAGAAACATATTGGGCCAAGGATTTATCGGTCATAATGACCTCCTATTCATCGTTGGACTAGATCATGAAGAGGGAAAAATTTGTGGTTTGAGAGATTACTTTGTGGCATTGTTTTTTTGAGATCAATGGAGTGGTAGTAGTGAGAGATAGCCATGGTACCCTACAGAGTTTACCTCCCATAGTAACAATGAAACTGTGGGGCCAAGACTCATAGATATCATGACATTTCCACATATATGGTTGTCCTAAAATAACATCACACACTACCTCGTCCTTGAAGTGATCAATGCCTATGATAGGAAACACTTTTGGCTGACACAGATGTATCATCCTGGCTCAACCATCCGATGGTGTATGGTTGGGCATGTGGCATCGTTGGAAACTTCAATATCTTGACAACCTCGACTAATATCACATTCTTATGAATCCCACTATCAGCAATAAAATCAAGTGGGTCCCCTTTACCCACATGTATGAGTGGAAGAGGCTCTCCCCCTACTCAATCCCATCAAGTTCTTATAGTTGTATTGTTGCAGCTATGATGGTAGCAGTGGGTTCAACATCGATGATCTATTTCCATTTATTGTGCTCTGAACCAAAGTCTGAGTCAGGTTTTGATTCCTTTTCTTTGAGTTCAGCCACCAAGGATTTTATTGAGTGACATTCATTGGTGTTGTTCCAAGGGATTTTGTGGAACTCGCACCACTTTCTGGTATCTTTCTTAAACTTCTTGTTACCCTTATTTTTCTGCCTCTTGGATTATCTCCCTTGAGGTTGGCAGTCCTTTCTAATATTTCCTTTGTTCTATGAGTTAGGGTTTCCTTTTCCATGCTTTTGTTGTGGTGTATTTTCAAAGTATAACTCCCTCTGACTCTGCTTCTTGAATTTCTTCTCGATTTTCACTGCATATTGATAAGTAGCTCCCAATGAGGAAATGTCTAACAAATCCATCTATGTTTGCATGTACCTATGCAAACTACTACAATACCTCAAAAACAAGTGTCGCTCGGAGTCTTTGATACCTAACTTTGAGCACAAAGTATGAAAGATGTTAGTGTAGTCTGAAACTGTCTAGTATCTTTTCTGATGAATATTCATCCATCTCATGTACTGGTCATCATAGTTTTTGATAGGGTAGAACTCCTCCTTTAGGGAATCTACAAATTCCTCCCAAGTGGGTTATCTCCTAAATGGCGTAGATTCATTTGTGGTGTACCTCTTCCAGTAACCTTCCCACCAAGATCTAACATGGGGAAGGTATTTAAGGAGTGTGAAGGTGATCTTTTCATTGTTGGAAAAGTTTTGGACAGAGTAATAACTTTCTAGTAAGTTCAACCATTTTTCTAAAGCATCTCCATCTATCTGGCCTTCAAATAAGGGGATATCAAAATTGAATTCTAACTTTAAGGGTGTTGCACCTCCAAAATGGTTTCTGGTTGAAGATGCCTTGGCGGGTTCCATCGGTAGTCTTCGAAGGATCTGAGTGAACTTTTCCATCATCTTGTTCCTCTCCCGCATGAGGGTTTCCTCGAGAAATGTCTTGAAAGGATATATTTCTCTTTCATATCTCTTTTATTTCACCATGCGAGGTCGCTTGGGCTGGAGAGAGAGGTTTTCCTCAAGATAAACTAGCTTGAGACCCAACTCTCTATACCCTGACCTCATCAGGGACCTCCTTTGAGAAATGAAAAGGAGAAGGCTTCTTTGTTGCACCGATCCAGATTGTTTTGAGAACGACATGAATAAATAAATATAGAAGATATATAAAAATGAAATACATAGAGATATTGCAAGAACCAAAAAAATATAGTGAAACCCAACTTCTATTAATGAATAAGAGAGAAAAACATTCTAGAACACAAACTGGAAAAAATGGGTAGGTTATCTTTGAAAATAAATAGATGTTGGCTACGCTCCATTCACAACAAGCTTTTTATCAAACTCCAATGCATGCTTAAAGGTCCTCCTTCACCACAATTATATATGAGAGAGTGAGAGGACAACAATTTCCATGATGCATGTGGGATAAATTAATAGAAGTTTATAAAATGTCATAGGCATGTAAAACACTAGGAATTCTTGGGTGGTCACCCATTCCAGTACTACTCTAGCCCGAGCAAACTTAACTGCAGAGCTCTAATGGGATCTATTGCATTAATGCTATGTTATAGGAATGTCCATTATACCACTAAGAAATCATTACATGATGTCTATAATTAACAAATGAATATGGTATTACATTCCATTCCCTATAAAAAGGGTGAATATCATGGTTTATCAAAACCATATGTTCGAAATGTTGATTCAATGGAAAAGGTGGTTGGCCACCAAGATCCACTTGGATCACGCCCATCTCTCTCATGCCTAATCTATCTCTCTCTATACCCCACTCATTCTCATTGTCTTCTCTCCATATTCCTTCCTCTCCCACCCTCTAATTCTCTCTCTTCTTTCTCTCCCTCTCTTTCTTCCCCCATATCCACCCCTCTCTCTCTGCCTCCTTCCCTCTCTCCCTCACTTTCTCTCTCTCTTTATCGTTCCTTCCCTCTATGTCTCCCTTCCCCTCTATTTTCCCCTCTCTCTCTCTCTCTTTACCTCTTTGTCCCTATGAATATCTAACCCTCTCTCTCTCTCTCTATGTATTTCTCACTTGATCTCTTCTCCTCCCTCTCTCCTGCCATTTCCTCCCTCTCTCCCGCCATTTCCCCCCTCTCTCCTTGTTTCCCTCTATCTATCTCCACTACTATCCCTCATTCTCTCTCTTATATATCTCTCTCTGTCTCATCTCCACCTCTCACTTTCTCTCTATCTCCCCCTCTCTCCCCCTACCTCTCTCTTTCTCATTTACCCCTCTCTCCCCCTCACTATGTATACCCCTCCATATCTCTTTCTCTATCCCCATATCTCTCTCCCTCCCAAAATACCTCTCACTCACTCTCTCCCCCCCTATTTTACTCTTTC